>JAYMSV010000278.1:0-18809 GCA_036897745.1 Erodium moschatum
GTTCACCGTTGTCGATCTTCCCTCAACCGCCCCTACCTTCTCAGCCGCCACCCCTCTGGATTTGAACCTCCCGCAGTCGCCACACCCTATGGGCTTGGATCTGGTCCTCCCGCAACCGACAACCGCGCGCAATTCCTCACCTTGCTATTGACCATGCACCCGACAAGACGACTCGAGTTCCCCCGGCCTCTCCTCTCCTCCATGTTCCTCCTCCGGCCAGGCCCATTCCCTCGCCCCCAAGCGAATTAAATATGCACCATCAGCGCCGTCAACCCCCCCACCCAGACATCGGAAGCGAGTATCTCTTGTTCGTTTGTTGTTGTTTGTGTTTTTTTTGTAAGTTCCCTCTACCGGAATCCTGTATTTCTTCGGCGGATCTCCGGTAGGTGTAGTTGGTGTCTTTGGTGGCGTGACCGGATGGGTCTCTCTATCGACGGATCTTTCCGGATCGTCGATAAAAATGACCGACCTGGTAGTTGGTTGTTTAAGCGTTGTGTCGCCTTTTCGAGATCTGTCATCTTGTTGATCGCCTCTTAGGTTCCTGAGAACGACTGGTGCATGCAACGCTTATTTATGAATTAATCCCTCTTTCTAGAAATAAAATCATAGTCGGCTACTGTGGTTTTGAACATGATAGTAATTTATAAATATTTCGCCTTAGGTAAAATATAGGACACAACGCCTCCAAAAAAACACTTCAACAAAAGCTCACTTCAAAAAAAGCACATGCTGCAAAGAAAAGAAACAAACCCGAACATCATGGGGTGAACGATAAATAAAACTCATGGCAATTGGGACAGACAGGTCGTTGTGCTTGAGTGTTGCCAGGGTGTTGCTACGATAATGGCCAAAACCACCGATACAGCTGCAAATGACGATAAGTTGGGACAAAGCCTACGTAATACCGGAGCATGAGTGGTACACAAACGGACTAAAGAGTCTCCCATGGATCCAGCGGGCGGCGTCCTACCTCTAATAGTCACCAAAAACGTTGAGATGTCGGCTCCTTAGTAGGTCTAAGAGTCTACTGACTTGGCTGAACCTCTACCACCTGAAGACCGTGAGGATGAGGTGTCATATGCCTTCTCATTGCTCCCAACGCTGCTCATTGGAATATGCAAGGGAAAAGACCACCCCTTGCTCGTAAATTTTCTAACAATGGCACATTGTAGGCCATATCGCAAAAAACCATGTTCCACTATGAGTTTCGATCGGATGTCTCTATCGTCTTTGGAGGTCTCCGATTCATATATTGATGTTCCATCTTGTTATGGTTCACGTGTAGATGTCCAACTCTACATATAAAGAAGAGTGTTGAAGTTGAACACACATTAAAAAAAAAAAAAGATAAGAATAAAAAACTAGTTATAAAGCTTAGCATCACATTTGATTGACAAGGTTGACCTTCTAGTTGTGGAAGTCCAACCCGATATAAGTGGTCTATTTTGAAATAAAAATTTACATTTCAGCTACACAAAAAATTTCTTATTTTTATAATTCCGAACATACCCTTCAATTTCCAGTATAAATACTCTCACCAAAAAAAATATACAATTCATTCATTCTCTTTCTCACAACTCCAATCATATTTTTCTCTCCCATTTAAGCATTCGATGGACCTTAAGCCTAGAAGAAACCCGTACATTACATCAAATGTCGCACACGTATGAACATGAGTTATGTGAGTTCAATGTGGAGAAGTTTGGCGCAAACCCAAACCATTAAAAGAGAAAGTTTGACACAAACAGAAAATATCACAACGTAAAAGATATGAGACTCTTGACTGACTATTTCCCAATCCCGTCGTACAACAACAAATAATTTTGTTATCGATTTCGAATGACGAAGGATGTTTTCATTCGTATTATGGATGATTTGGTGGAGCACGATGGATACTTTCGTCAAGCTCCCGATGGCTCGGTAAACCCGACTTCTCTCCTTACCAAAAACGCATCGCAGTTATTCGCTAGCTTGGTTATGAATCTGTGGTTGATTCCATTGACGAATACTTGCGTTGCGAATGAGATAAAGAACGCCTTTCGAGCGTGTAATTTTTTTTTGAAAGGGCGTTATCGGTGTATTTTTCTCGACCTATCTACGAGGGCCGAACAAGAATGCAGCACGAGGATCCTGAGATACCAAAAAGTTTTGATTGCATACCTTGAGAGTGAAAGAAATGACCGGTGGCATGAAAAGAACAATCCCAACACAAGGATCATTTTGCCCCAACTATCGTGCTCAAAATCGTTGCATCACAAGACAATTGAATATGTGATATTTTGGTGTTGTTGGATCGAACAATGACAAGGACGTACTTGATCAATCGACGTTGTTCACGGAAGTTTTGCAAGTCTGTCAATCGCATGTGATGAATGGTAACAAGTGCAATATTCCTTACTAATTTAACTATATCACTAGCCCCATTACATTAGAGATGCTCTAGTATCAATACTTCTAGCAGCAAACAGAAATGATGAACCCTATGTTTGAGTGACAATCATAAATGATGCAAATAAAGAACACACTGACAGTTTTGAAAATACTCCATACCTCACTGTGAACAGATGAACAAAAGAAGAGAAATTAGATATAAAGGAAGATTCATAAATTAAGAAACTTCTTGCCAACAAAGATCTACAAACTTATCTGTATGATCAGGGTATACAAATACACTCCAAAATGAACACCTTCACATACCTTTTTTTTTTCAATTTTGTTTATTTTTTCCCTTTCAATATGTATTCTGTCCATTCTCAACACCTAAACCATACAAGACACCAGCATATCTCTCCAAAGAGCCACTAAAGAAATTTTCTTTCAATTTCCTGAATGTACACGATGTGAGCAAACTATCCGAACCCGCCTGGTGACAAATCCCAACTCTCTCCACCTCCAACAACTCTGCAAGCTTGTTCAACCCACCATGAAGACTGTTACAAAACTTCATCAAATGCTTGATGTCATAGAGCGTCGGGAAGTACAAGTTGATCATATTGAAGAACCCAGCTTGTGTATCAGGCAAATTCTGACCGGTTAGGAGCTTAAGCAAGTACCCAAAATCATAACCACTATGGAAAGTAACCCAATAGACATTCTCATTCAGCACAATCCCTGATGACATCAAGAGAGCACCGAACTGCTGAGCATCGATACCCTTTTCATTGTTCTTCTTGAAGTCGATCCCGCTCTGGCGCAAAAGCTCAATGGAATCATTGGCAAAAATGTCTCCATCTACATTGAACTCCCTGAAATTGAATTGCCAAATGCAGCCCTTTTCCGTCCCGCAGGTTGGAAGATTGCCTTCCTCGTCAGAGAATGTGAGCCCCAATTGAATCAACTTCAACATGTCAACATTGCCTTTCAATGTCTGGTAATGGAAGTCACTGCTGTTCTTGAAATTGCCCACCGGCCGGCAAACAATTCCGGGGAACTCTGTGTCCATGGCCACATATGGGTAATCATCCACAATCCCACAAATCAGCTTAAACTCGTATTCAAGATTATCATCCCACACCTCACGAATTTGGACAGAATCACCATTGGGTAACAATGACATTACTAAATTCAACAAATTGAATCAACCCAGTCCAAATTCCTCACACCCTTTAAGCATTCAAATCAAAAAAAACAAACACCCAGATGGAATTATCAACGACCCGCTAAATCCAATCAGATCTGCAATCGAAAATCGTCAGGAACAAAATCAGATACAAATCAACCAACCCAGAATCGAAAAATTCCCAATACACATTTCACCACAATTTCAACGAAAACATCATGTGAAGAGATTCTCGGAAATCATAAAGTTACCTGACGGAGGACGAACAGCGGATTCTGAAGCGAGAGACGGAGGCGAGTCTACGTAATCGGGAGAGAGAAACGAACATGAAGAGAGAGAAAGAGAAGAGATGCGACAGGAGGTCTCTGTCTCTCTCTCTAGGGTTTTCTTCTTCCTGTATATAAAAAGTCTGAATAAATGCGGCTTAAAAGGAATTGGGGAAGAGATAAAGATAAGATTTTTAGGTTAGAAATCGCGAGTTTTTTTTGTGTTAATTTTTTCAATTCGTTCTGTTTGTTTGCTGGGAATTTTTTTTTTGCGCAGACCTGAGAGGATTTGATATTCTTTTTTTTCTTGCTCTTCTCCTCAGGAACATGAGAGGAGAGAGACAGAAAAAATTGGAATAAAAAAGAGAAGAAATAACGATAAAATATATATGGGGCAGATTGATTTGGTCATGGTTCTGTACATTTAAATAAATATTATATCTTCCTTTTCTAATTACTGAATTTTTTAAAAAAATGTTTGGACGAAATTAGATACTGAAATAATTTTTATACATTCATTTAAAAATAACTAAATTTATATAAATTATCTTTTAAAATAACATATAGGGGCAATTACAAATCTGACGGTAAATTACGTGTGTTTTACAAAAATTTATGTGAATTATTTATTTTGCAGAAACATACAGTGAATTATATTTCCGCCATGACGACAACGTCACTACTTCGATGAGGGACTTAGGGTCCCAAATCATAAAATTTGGTGCGACTTTGTATGGTTGCGTAATACAATGATGAACTCTCCAGTATTCGGATTCCAGGAAGGCGCGACAATAAGGTTTTACGGCGAATAAGGTGGTGACGGTCGCCGAAAGAGGATAACGAGTCTGACGTTACTAAGAGGGCCCAATGCGAGTTTTACTAGTTTATTGGTCGGTAGGAGTCAATTAATACTTCATGCCTACTGACCTAATGGTAGCATCGCTTGTACCGAGTATCGGAACGACGGTGTCCTACCAGGACACTTATTCCAGTTACGACCCTCACAATTTATCAGAGGGGGCGTAGGACGCTGGATTGGGGGGAGACTGTAAAATTCTTTTGTGTACAACATATTTATCTTGTAAGGTTGGGCAAATCTTATTCACCGTTCTCTTGCGGATGTTTTCGGGATAATGTATATTACTACAACAATCACACCATGGATTACACACGTACAATGAGTGTCGCAGTGATTGACTTCTTTACTTTCTTTTTACTCACGAGATGTTATGGTTTTCGTCTAATTATCGGCCATCATTTCAACGATGCGATTAGTCTATTGTCTTGTAGCATGTTTCAGGAAATAGCCGACGACCGTTTATATTATACCGTTTCTATGTTCAAAAAATTATTATTTTTAAATAATGTACAAATATCTGAATAATTAAATATTATAAAATATATGAGATAAATTATATGATGTATTTATACAATACTTAACCACCTCTATAGAAATGGGTTCTCCATCAGTCTCACTTCTCAAGGCCCAAAAATATCATAAATGGGCCGGCCCAAATATAAGAGACCCACACGGGGATGGGATAAAAATGTCATTTCATCACGCAACTAGGGTTTTAGGGTTGAGCTTATAAGGATTGCTTCTTTTTAACCTTCAACTCCTCATTTGCTTCGCGGACGTCTTCACTCTGGTTCTCGGCTGCTACAATTCTCCTCTCAAGGTTTCCTTCTCTTCCCATCTATCCCTCTCTTGTTATATCTGCAACTCAACATGTACATTATGTGATTCTTCGATCTAGTGAAGCGATTGAAAATATTTAGGTTTGAATAACACAGGGCGTTTTTGTATCATGCACTGGCATTTTGTTGCAATTTTCATGAAGCGACCCAGTTTTAGATTTAAGTTGTGTATAATTACTCGATTTTAGTATAAATTTCAAAAATTTCAATGGTGTTTGAATTTGTTTTTTTCTTCATATATTGAAAATTGATCGATTTGTGAGTATTGTTAATTTTTGTTCACTTTTACATTTCTCCCTTGTGTGCATATCATTAAGCTTATGAGATGATTGTTGTTTGGGAGTTTTGGTTTATGTATGCGAGTCAATTTAGTGACCCACAGTTTATTTGTGCTTACAGTACCTGCAATCTGTGTATTTTGTACTGACCTGTGAAAGATTAGTAAGGTTTGATCTTTATTGAGATTGATTTGTCTTTTCATTTTATAATGTGCAGTTAAGGCAAGTTTCCAACTCTTGACAAGGAAGATGTCGGCGTAAGTATAGCTGATGAAGTTTTGTTCACGGTTTCACTTGTAGCTTTTGAGGGCCTAGTTAACACATTCTAATTGGATCTTAATTGGTTTTGTTTTTGTTATTGTGCTTGCAGTGAAGATGCTGTTGCTGTTGTTCCCCCTCCTCAGGAGGCCGCTCCAGTTCTTGGAGAGCCGATGGATCTCATGACAGCCTTGCAGCTTGTGCTTAGGAAGTCACTTGCCCATGGTGGCCTCATTCGAGGTCTTCATGAAAGTGCAAAGGTGATTGAGAAGCATGCTGCCCAGCTTTGTGTGCTTGCAGAAGACTGCAACCAGCCTGACTATGTTAAGTTGGTCAAAGGACTCTGTGCTGACCACAATGTAAACTTGATGACAGTTCCAAGTGCCAAGTCTCTTGGCGAGTGGGCTGGTGTAAGTAGTTATATCCATTTAATACCTTCTTTTCATTTAGTACAACATATTCTTCCTATATCACTACCAAGTCTGCCTACTTTTGTCTCTGCTTGCTAGTTTATGTAGATAAGTAGATTAAGCAATAGTTTGATGAAGTTAAGTATCTTGTTGTAGTTGATGTAGATAAGTAGATTAAGCAATAGTGTGATGAAGTTAATTAGCTAGTTGTAGTCTGTGTAGAGAAGTAGATTATGCAATAGCATGATAAAGTTAATTAGCTAGGCGTAGTTTATGTGGAGAAGTAGGTTATGCAATAGTTTGATAAAAGTTGATTAGCTAATTGTATTTGATGTGCAGAAGCAGATTACACAATAATATGATGGAGTTGGTATTGTTTATGTGTATAAATCGTTTTTAGAAATGTCTATATACATAAATCTTAACTTGTTTCAGTGTTTGTGATACCTGTAACTGCCCACTATTTAAAAGGTGGAAATGTGACTTGGTAGTTTAAAAAGACCTACACTGTTTCAGAAATCGTTTTCTACCCTTAAATTGCATATCATTCTTTGTCCTCATGGTTGATTTGATTGTTTAAGTCCCTTTTCAATTCCATGACATTCTTTAATCGGTTCATGTGCAGCTGTGCAAGATTGACTCTGAAGGCAAAGCAAGGAAAGTTGTTGGTTGCTCCTGTCTTGTGGTGAAGGTAGAGATCTCTCTGACACCATAGTACTTTCTTTTCTCGTGATTTTGTGTCTTGTTTTTGATGTTTTTTCCCTGATGTCCGTTCATGTCTGTGCAGGATTTTGGTGAGGAGAGCGAGGGTCTTAACATTGTGCAGCAGCATGTGAAGGCCTAAGATGCTAGTTTTATTCAGTTTTCATCTGTAGACTTTTATAATTTTATGGAGCCTCCCTTACATTGGGGTTTTGTGTTTTTAGCTGCTCTCTTACATTAATAGACACTTAATTGTGGCATCTGAATCGTATCCTTTATAAATTCTGTTTCTAAACACATCTGCAATCTTGTGTGTTGAAAACCGTCTGTCGTTCTGGCAGTGGCATTCGTTTTTGAGCTGAGTCTTGACCTTGAGTCTTGCTTGGTAATCCTATATTGCCTTTAGCTAAACAATGATGATCTTTTTATATCAAATTTTAATTTGGAAGTGTATAAACCATAAACACTATCAACAAACTATTTTTCTCATCATGTTTTAACTGAATAAACATCAAAATAAATACTATTTTCAAATATTTTCTGTCTCTTTGCTAATGTTATAAATTTTAATTTACCAAATTGAAATTGGGAGTCTGGCTTTTCTTCTCCTTCCTTCCCTTAGTCTCCTGTGTAGTCATGAACTCGTTGGGGTCTGTGGCAAGTGTTTGTCCATTTCTTGGACATGTTATTTGATCAGCTCGTTATTAATAGAATTTATACCGTTTGTCGGAAAGAAATTATTCATCAATAAAATTCGAAAATAATGACGAGAACTAGCTCCATTGTAGTATCAATTTTATCTTCTTTTTTCGGTTAAAATTCATATGTTAACATGTAATAAGCAAAATCATAACGAATTGTTTATACTCTCCTAACTAGGATAGAACCTAGAGTACACGCTTCCCTTCACAAAAGCACATTTTGATAGTCAGGGTTCAGTGGTAGTTTAGAGGCAATGATAAGTATGGTAGCATTATGGAGACCCAATCAGTATACATGGCGACGATCACAAGTTTTCGAGGGGATGCGCCGCCCTCAACTATGATTTCCATCTTGTGGCGGCGACGACGTTCAGTACATGCATAATCGACGACGACAATGGGGGAAGTACGACTATAGACTCCGGCGACAGTGATGCTGGTGATAGACAACCCCTGTTTCACGAAAAGGATATGGCCGATCGAAGAGACGACGAAAAAAATCCCCGGTAAGCATGATCGACACCGAACATCTCGCTCGGGATTTGTGGCCATAGCTTCTGACGGCGGAGACTCAGGGCTAGGAGTCCTTCTTATTGTGGGGAACCCTGCTCGGCTCCCCTTGACCTATCGGTGATAGTGCGATAAGAGAATTATCTATCCCGAAGGATATGGTTACGACATAAATCACTACCATTCTGGTGATTATCACCACGATGTTGAATAAGATGAGAGAAGCATAAAGGTTAAAACCTTGTGGGGGTAACGACGCTTGGGGCTTAGCCCTACATAGATCGCATGCTTAATTTGTGACTCACTATTTTTTGTGACGGGAGAAACACGACTCGTTCTCCTATAGCATAATAAGATCTTTCAAGCTTTTCAGGTTTCAGTTTGGTTACCCGTCGTCGAGCTCATTAAAGGCAAGGAAATGGCATGTGGGTTTCCGTATCGAACATGCCTTTCTTTAGGAGACAGAGGTCGATGGGACCGGGTTTTTTAGGGTAATGATGCAACATGCAAGGGACGAGAACGACCATCGCCTATCCGAATGAAGACCTTGGGGGCAAGTGACTGAGTTGATACTTCCTATTACCATGTCCAGGGTGGAGCCGACTCCACCATGTATCATCTGTCACTCATCAAGCAGTACGGTTTTCAGCACACCCTACATTCAAGGGGCCCTCCCATCTATCTGATGAAGAACTTCAGAGGCTGTCAATCAGGGCGGGAGAATAATCCAACTGCGTCTAACCAGATCTTTAAAGACGGGCCAACCAAGCTTCATATTCGATCATCTAACGAATACTCTTAGAATAGTCATTAATCACCCAACACTGTTCGACATGTGGATGATCTACATATTCTTATTGGCCAACGGCCTGTCAAGAATAATTGTCACTCAATCAGCAAGGTTGCAACCTGGATGATATATGAAGTCTCATTGCTCAACCTCGTCAATCAAAAGAACATAATCGTCTCCCTTTTGGAGATATTAGTTCAAGATTATGTAAAGCTCATACATAAAATCGAGAATGTGCAACTGGAGTTTATCAAACGCACAACGAATCACGCTTTCCAATGGCTTGCTAGAGTAGCTCACCGAGGTTTAGTTTGTGAGTAGAATGGGAATAATATCTCCACCACACTCAAACGTATTTTGATTATCGAACTTTATGTTCCTTATTATAATGTTTTGTATCGTGATTTGCATTTTCTTTCTAAAATAGTTACTAGTTTGGAGCCTCTATAATTCCATTAAATCTATATTTTTTTCTCAATTGGCAAAAATTAATAACCAAAGGGCAATAAAGTACTTTGACCAAAAGTGTAATAATGAAGGGCAATAAAGTAGTTTCATCACTCAGCTGAGCTGAGCACAGGTTTCACCATACAAAGGAGAAGCTTTGTAGCGCCAATGGGAGGAAGTAGCCAAGACTACAAAGGCGCCAACAAGGAAACTATTAGCGGATTCAGAAACCCAGTTTTCGGAAAAACCCATACAAGGTTAGCAATCCCAATTCGCCCATTCATGTGTATGTAGATGCACATTTTACACATTACTGTAAAACCCCCAATTCCAGGTTCGCCGTTTCTCCAGCTTGTTTCCCATCAATTTCTGCACTCCTAGGGCTTCACATGGGTGTGGCTCCTGTGGGTTTCTGAGCTCAGTGTGGTAGAGACTCTCAGAGACACAGAAATGGCTTTTCCTGTTGATAAAGAGAAAGTGAAGGAGCAGAGGCTCAAGGCTGTCCTGGAGGCTGGCACTAGCCTCCTCAACCCTCCTTCTTCTACTCAGGACCTTCTGGATCTTCTCGATGTAATGCCTCCTTTCCCTCTTTCTTCTCTCTAGATATTTTACTTGCTGTGTCTGCCTTTCTTGTTTGGTGTGCTCTATTTCAGTGTTGAAGTAAAAAATGATTGCTTGATATGGGTTGATCATGGTTTTTTGAATGGTGGGTTTGTGACTGTTGGTATCATGAGGGGTTTCTCTCTGGTAAAAATCATGACTTGATGAGGGCTGGTAGTGGGTTTTTGAGTTATAACCTATGAATGACAGTTTTGAGTGATAATATGGGTTGATCATGTTTTTTTCAATTGTGGGTTGATGATAAATGGTCTTAATTGTGGGTTTCCAAAGTTCAATATTATCTTGTCAAATCTTCCTTTAGGTGTTCTTGTTTCGTGTGAGACAAATATGTTCTTTCTTATTCCTTTGGCCCTCTCCTTTTTCAGAAATCTAAAAACTTGATGATATATATGGAGCAGTCAAACTCAGAACCAACAAAACAAGCTCTTCTACCATTGAGGAATGCATTGAAATTGCACGAGTTTTTTGGAACTTCAGATGTGGATGTGGAAATGTCTGTTATATCTTGCGTTTGTGAGATGATGAGGATAACAGCTCCAGAACCCCCATATAATGATGATGTGCTCAAGGTATTTCATAACTGTTCCAGTCAGTTCTTGTAAGAACAAAAACTTCTATACCATGACGGTTTGTTTGTCCCTTTGCACAGGAATTCTTTCACTTGTTTGTTCCAGCTCTGGCATGCTTGTCTCAAAATCCTACTAGCAGCAGCTATAGGAAGGCATCGTTAATTCTGGAAGTTGCTGCAGAGGTTCGGTTCTGCGTGCTCATGGTGGACCTCGAGCTGGAGAAACTGATCATTGAGATGTTCCGACTTTTTATCAAGACCATTAAGTAAGAGCCTTATCAATTATGCTCACTGTTTTTATCTTTTGTGTAATAGCTTGATAGCTGTTGTTGATTTACTTGATTTATAAAATTATTTTTGAGCATACATCAACTAATGGAGTATATTTCAACACCTGATAAAAAATGATCTTTTACCCTATGCATATGTTGATAGTAACTGTTCATTCTCCACTCTAAGGTCTGACCATCCAGATACAGTATTCAAACATATGGAAACAATTATGACACTGATCATTCGAGAAAGTGATGACGATGATATTTCCTCAGAACTTCTCACATCTCTTTTAGATAGCGTCAGAAAGAATAATATGGTAATTATCTTTTTCTTTGCCTTACATATATGTTCTGTTTATTTTTTGGATATCTTATTGACCTAGTGTAATGATTATTCCAGAAAACATCACCTGCTTCCTGGAAGTTGGGGGAAAAAGTACTAAAAAATTGTGCTGCTAGCCTTAGACCGTGTATTCGAAAATCTGTTCACTCTTCAGTTATTTCTTTGGGTGACTATTCTGATATAGTTACTTCTATTTGTGAAAATGGATCTACCTGCAAGGAAGATCAAATTTGTAGCTCTGGGGAAGATGTTGTGAGTTTCTCCATGCTTTTTATGCAGCCTTTTGAGTATTCATATAGATTGTATATTTGCATGCTTGTAAAAGAATTGTAACATACTCATCCTTGAATGAATCTCAATGTATTTTAAATTATTTGGAAAGTAAATTAGTAGAGTTGAGATCAACATGACCTTAATCATGCAATAATTTTTAGGTGACAGAACCTCGTGGATTTTCACCCCAGGTTAGTGAGGTAGAAGACACTTCCATAGCTAAAAACAATGGTCTTCTTGAAGGAAGCCGCCGCAAAAGGGGGAGGCCAAAGAAAAACAAAACTGTGTTGAATGAAGATGGAAATATTAATTCCTCATCAGTGTCTAAGGTACATTTCCTTGAAGCTCATCTACAAGAGAAAACTCTGGAATCTTTAGATATCTCTATAAAGAACGAAGCAGTTGATACTAGCTACCTAGAAGCAAAACAAGGTACATCAGTCATGCTTGATATTTTTAAACTTTCGTCCCTCTCTTGTCGACTCTGTGGATCATGATTGCCATGTCTGCAACAGGTTGTCCTATCAAAGATGATTTTATCAACCTCACTGGGAAAAGCGAAAAAGATCTTTCCGCTAGAAAGGAACAGGTTCGAATTTCAACTATTTATGTTGTGCTATTTGTATCTGGCTAACAATTTTTTTTTTCATTTCCTCCATTTTATTAATCTATATCCCTGGTGTATTGTTCTTGTCTGATAGTTTAACTCAGTAAAAGCTCATTAATTATATAAATCCTTGAAACTTAACATAATCCTATGTGTAGCATTGCTAATTCTTACCAAGATGTTGATGGTTTTTTCTTCTTCTTTCTGAATGCTAATATAAGGATACTGTTTGCGTTATTTCTGCAAGCTAAATTGACTCAACGTACCCTCCCAACTTCTGGTTACTCATCCGGGACATTCTTGCCCGCTTCTCCTGTTACTGCAAAAGCTATGATCAAAGAATGTTTATAGCATGCTAACTTCGGTGGTATTTTGTTTGCCTGTTGAGATTATTCAAACAGTTATTTGGATAGAAATTTGTCTAGTAAAGGACAACATCTAACAACTAGGGCGAATAAAGTATTTTCTTTCGATTTGATCAGTCCCTAAGAACAAAACCAAAATTCCTTTTGTTTCTCCACTCCAACTTTGCTTTATGAGTACTGTATTCTACAATTTTGCTTTTGATTTATGCTCGTCTGTTTGTTGTTTATTTTTCATTTCAGGCGTCCATACTGGTAGGTTTAGATGAACAGTTGGTTGGCAAGAAAATAAAGGTTTGGTGGCCATTAGATAAGAGGTCAGTATCTCAACTGTTAATGATACATTCCTTTTTGTAATGTCTTGTCAAGTTGTTCCATTATTATCATCTAGGTGTGGAAAGTGATATAATTGCTGGTACTTTGACAATAAGTGAGAGGCACATATTATGTATTACTACCGGGAACTCCTCATGTCCACTCAATATGAGTATGTTATCAATAATCGCATCTGAAATCAGCCTCACAAAAAGCCATTGTGTAGTAAATAACTCGCTGTGTTAAAAGTTCTTACTTTGTCCTGATTATGCAGGTTTTATGTAGGCATTGTGTGTTCTATTGACCATAAGAAAAAGAAGCACAAGGTTAGTGATCCACCAATATACACTAGCTATATCTTTGTATCTTTTGTGCCTATTTCTGAACAACTTTTATATCCCACTCGAAGAACTTGGGGTTGGTCTGGCCTCATCAGATGTCATGGCAACATTAACCTGTATCAAACGACTCCTATGTAGCAAGAGTTCTATCATTCTTGTCCTTATTTGGTCATGCCTTGTGCTTTAGTCTTGGTGCAGAAATGTTCATTTGGTTTCGGTTTATTTTGTCTTGACTTAATAAATAGATATTATATGCTGATGGGGAGGACGAGCTATTGGATCTCAAAAAGGAACTCTGGGAACTGATTGGAGATGATGTTTCACTAGATGAAGTAAGTATTTTGCCTTGCTTAATACTTCCTTTTTCTCATGAGCTGTTCTTGAAAAACATCTTTAAGGTTATGTGCTGCCCAATGCATACCTGCTGATATTGTAACTGGTGCAGGAAGCTGTACTTCCAGAACCAGATGGGTCCTACATGTGAGTGTTCTCCTAGTATTGGTATGAGATCATCACATACTTGAGTTCCTCGTATAATCTTGTTTGACATTTGTGTCCCTTCTGATCAGACCACCAAAGAGGAAAAGGAACAGAAAGTCAGAGTCTGCTGGAGAAGCAAAAACAGGTTCATCCTCGAAAAGGTTGGTTTCGATATGTATATGTATATATATTTGTATTTTTGTTTTATTATCTCCGACTTCCAAGTCCCAACCAAAATTTCCGGATTTCTCCAGGGGAAGACCTAAAAAACCCAAAGTTCAAGGTAACGGTGAGCCAGACAATCCTGTCAATGACGGAAAAGAGAACGGTGTTAAGTCTACTGTTGTTGACTCCAACTCCTCCACACAGGAGGCAGTAACTGATGCATCCGGGGCTGAGGGTCCTCAAACATGTACTGTTAGCGGCTCCAAACCAACTACAGAAGACACTGTGATTACATCCAAGGCTGAAGACCCTCAAAAGTCAACTGGTGCCGGCTTCAAACTGACCACACCAGATTCTGTCATTATGCCAGAGGTCAATTTGCTCCTTTTCAAACAAAATATATCATTTGTAGGGTATGTGATGGCTAATGTATGTTTGTTGGCATCACAACAGGAGCAAGAGGCTGATCTTCCAAAACCCAATGCTTCATCTGACATGTAAGTTCTTATAGTATGGGCTCTTGTCCTCGGTCAAAAGATGGTTCTTTTATGAATATAGGCACACACATGAGCCAAATTTTGTGAGTGATTCAGATGGGTTTTTTTTTTTTTTTTTTTCAGTTTGTCATTTGTACATTAGCTCACATTTTTTTCTGGTTAGGAAAAACAAGAAATCTGGTGAATACTGTTATACTCCCTAGTATGAAAATTGCTTAGCTCCTTGTGGTTGTGCGTATTTTAACCAGGCCCCAGAAGAAAAAACGGAACAGAAAGCCAGGGTCTGTTGTACAAGCAAAAGCAAGTTCATCCTTGAAAAGGTTGGATTGTGTGTTTCTGTTTTTTGTATTTTTTTTTTCTGATAGCCGATCATTTCAGTTTGTTTTTTGTATTTTTCTTACCTTTGACTTCTAAGATCCAACAAACATTTCTTGATGTTTTCTAGGGGAAGACCTCCTAAAAAACCCAAGGTTAACGTTATTAGTGAACCAAACAATCCTGTCATATATTTGAAATGGGAAGATGAAAAGTCTACCGGTAATGGTATCAGTTCCGAAGTAGCCACACCTGAGACTGTGCTTGTGTCAACCAGGGCCGAGGACCCTCAAAAGCCAACTGATTCCAGTTTCAAACCAAGCACACCAGAGACAGCAATGGCATCCAAGGTTGAAGACCCTCAAAAGTCTAGTGGTGCCATCTCCAGCTCCAGACCAACCATAGCATATACTATCTTTGGGCCAAAGGTCTATTTGCGATTCTTAAAACAATATAAATCATTTGAAAGGTATATGCTGGCTAATGTATATTTGCTGTTATTATTATAGGAGCGAGAGGCCTATCTTCCAAAAACCAATGCTTCATCTTACATGTAAGTTGTTACAATATGGGCTCTTTCTTGCCTTCTGTCAGAAGATTGTTCCTTTATGGATATAGGCATATATGAACCAAATTCTGTGAGTGATTCAGATGGGTTTTTTCGATTTGAGTTTGTGAAAGGAATGTCATTCCAGGAAAAACAAGAATACTAAAGGGAACTGTTACAATCTTAACTACAACAATTGCTTACAATTAGTTGTAGGTTAGACTAATTATCATTTCTACTTCATTATAAACAATTGAAACGTCTAGGTCTTCACCATTCTTTATTTCCTTATGTAAATCTTGTTTGATCTTTCTTCTCCTTGTGCTAGTGCATTTTTGACCAGACCCCAGAAAGAAAAAGGGAACAGAAAGTCAGGGTTGGTTGGACAAGCTAAAGCGAATTCATCCCTGAAAAGGTTGGTTTGCATATTTCCAATTTTGTATCTATACATACTTTCTATCTTAGCTTCCAATTCGACATAAACTTCTGGATATTTTCCAGGGGTAGACCTCGTAAAAATCCCAAGGTTGAAGTTGATAAGGAACCTGGTCCTGTCAATGAAGAAGGGAATGGTGAGAAGTCTACTGGTACCGGGCTCAAACCAGCCTCACCTGAGATCACAATCGTATCATCCAGGGCTGAGGACAATCAAAAGTCTAATGGTACCAGCTCCAAATCAGAGACTCCAGATACTTCCATTGTGCCTAAGGTCGATTTGCTATTCTTAAAAACAAAATATATCATTTGAAGGGTATGTGCTGACTAAGGTATATTTCTTGGAATTATAATAGGAGCGAGAGGCTGATCTTCCAAAAGCACCTTCCAAGTAAGTTTTTATCATTTGGGCTCTTACCTTCAGCAAAAAAAAAAACTGATTACTAAGTTACAATCACTCTACCACTCTAGTATGGAAGTACTTGTGAGTGAACTATGACAACAGATAATCACATATATAAAAGGATCAGACCATTTGATCATAAATGACCAACGCGTCTCTGTAATTATCAATTCTTTCTCCCCGTATGTAATTCTTGTTCAATCTCTGTTCTTGTTGTATATGTTTATGAAAGGTATGCAAAGTCGGGGTCGGTTGTACAAGCATTACCATGTTCATCCTCTAAAAGGTTTGTTTACATATTTCATTTCTTGTATTTGTTTTTTCTTCTATGGCAACCAAAAATTATGGATATTTTCCAGGGGAAGACCTAAAAAACTCAAGGTTGACGAAGATGAAGAAAAGGGGATGTTGAGAAGTCTATTGGTAAGAACTCCGAACCATGTGGAGACTAAGATTGTGTCATCCAGGGTTGAAGACCCTCGAAAGTCTACCGACACACCGGAGAGGGTCATTGTGGAGTTGAATGCCGTACACATTCAGGTGTAGTACTGTAGGATACATGAAAATGAGAGAAGAGTGACATAATGGAAGTTGACAGCTTTGCCATTTTAGTTTTAGTATCAGTTTAGTTTATTTTGTAGGAGCTTGATGTTTGTATACAGAAACAAACATATATGATGTTTGGCTTCCAAACGTTTGGTGGCATCTGAATTGTCTGATAACATCTTCCTAACATTTATCTCGTATAAATTAGACATGCACAACTCAGTGATTATAAATATGTTGTTGGAAACTTAGTTTATAATGTTCATCAGTACAAAATGCATGTTTTTCTCATGGAGAGACATAAAAACATCAACGTTTATGATGGTGAGAGTACCATGTGTACAAGATTCAGACAGCACGTGCCTATTAATGTTGTCACACTCTATTAGATGTTGGTTATAAATACATACGTATATATAATGTATTATGACCATCTTTTGCTAACAACAGCATGTCTACTGTCGCCGGTTCCGGGCAGACCGTGTGTGTCACCGGCGCCGGAGGGTTCATAGCGTCGTGGATCGTCAAGCTGCTTCTGGAGAAAGGCTACCGTGTCAAAGCAACCGCCAGAAATCCCGGTCGGGTTAATTGATTCCCTACACTAATCTATATACTCATTTCCATTTCATTTATTTTACTTGAAATGGTTCATTGAGGGTGCTTACTATGTTTCTTCTATAGACGATCCTAAAAATGGCCATCTGAGAGCTCTACCAGGAGCCGATCAGAGGTTGATTATGTGTAAAGCTGATCTTCTTGATCGTCAGAGCCTCGATGAGGCCATTTCTGGCTGCCATGGCGTCTTCCACACTGCTTCCCCAGTTACCGGCGAACCTGTGAGTAATCTTTCTATGCATATTTTCTGTTTGGTTCCAGAGAAAGAGGGTTGGAAAATCACGACTTTGTTCGCTCAAACGAATTTGTATGTAGTATGGCATCGACTCTGCTCGATAGTTCCTTTGTGATTGTGGGTCACACTAATTGTTCAAGTGTATATCAAACAACCGTTCAAAAATTGAGGAGGAAAAAGAAATAAAAACAATTTTTTTTTTCTTTAGCTAAAATCGGATTTCATAGAGAGTTTGAAGTGTTTCGAGTAGGGAAAACAAAGACCAAGAAAACATACAACACTAAAAAGAAATGAAACTTCTAAGGTATGAGATACAAAAAAGAAAAGAAAGGATAATTCCTTAAAACTACATTGCAAATTGATATCAAACTCACACCGAGAAAATTAAATATAAGAAAGTTGTTAGTATGTAAGAAAGTTGATAGGTATGAGTTATGATTTGAGAATTGACCAAAGTACAACGAGACTATATCGAGTTTTTCCTTGTTATTAATACAAGACTAACTCAACTTAAAACTCAAGCTGATAGCTGAAAGCCTAATTATAGTTATATTCTAACGACTATTCTATTTTTTTGTTCTCAAAGCTTCAATTAATAATCGTATATCTTATGAAATGTAGGTGTTCGGATCAAGTGAACTCGAGAAAGAAACCGTACAAATTTTCAGTCCAGAAGATAAGGGAGTTGGGTCTGGACGAGCTTACATCAACGAGGGAGAGCCTATATGACATTGTGAAGAGCTTGCAGGAAAAGGGGCATATCTCCGTCCCTAGCTTGAGCAAACTATGATATCATTACCTTATAAAGAGTGTGAGCAAATAGCTTAAGGAATGTGAAAGTTGTTCTTCACTTTATATTTTACTTGAATCTATATTGTGTCTTGTTGTTCCCGTATTGACCATAAAAAGATTCCGACATTGAACCCTTCAATGTTTTGATGGGTGATGCACAACTTTCTTTTGATCAACTAAAAAAAACGGATTTATTCCACATGAAATGAAATTCAGTACAGAATTACACACAATGCCGAAGAAGGGAAATGCAGAGGCATAAGCCTGAAAGAGAAAGCAGAGGCCACAAGCTCAAAGAAAAGACCAGGCCCAAGACAGGGATAGGTCCAAACAGAAGCCGAGAAGCCTCCAGATGCCTCGGGACAACGCACGCACGCGCATGCGTCTCGGAACTGCACGAGGAACAGAGACCACGTGCGAGCCGCACGCCCACGCACGCGCCGACACTGTCCAGG
>JAYMSV010000279.1:0-18808 GCA_036897745.1 Erodium moschatum
TTATTTTTCTAGGGTTTTCTAACACTCATCATTTAGTTGCTTGTAGTGAGTTTCATTTCATTATTTTTCTAGGGTTTTCTAACACTCATCATTTAGTTCAATTAATAAAAATATATATTATCTAAAAGTATATATCCATTTACAATATGACTCATTTTTCATCGGTACACACATTGCTTTGTCATCAATTTGTCACGTGCGATTTCATCATATGTATGTTTATCTTACATTGATAAATAAATTTTTTTACTTCAATAAAAACTAGAATTACTACCATACATAGTTCAAGAAATAAAAAGAATTATTACAATACACATAGGACAATAGGTTGATAAAAAAGGAGGAAAAGTTATAGTAAAAACAAAAAAATACATTAAGGTACTTTATTTTTAATATATAATAACGTATTTCAGGCTCACAGCTTCGAATTTCTCAGTTCAAACCAGAACAGCAAAAAAGAGAGAAACAAAACAGAACACAATAAGCTTATACAAAACCATTTCCTCTTCCTCTACTGTAGTGATCACTGCTCCGCTCTGTTCTTCCTGAGATCTGCTCTGTTCTATCTCCATCTTCTCTCGGGTCTGTCTCTTTCCCGGCGAATTGTTGACCCCACCGCGAGGTCAGTTTTTTACCTGATGGGGTTTTGGTTCTGCGATCTTCTCTGTTGTTTTTCTGATCAACGATGTGTTTCGTTTTCGCAGAGATGAAGAGGTTGAGGGACGATGTCTACGCTGGCTCTCAATTTAAGCGCCCATTTGGGTCCTCGCGCGCCGAATCGTGAGTTTCTGTTTCCTCGGATTTTTTTTTTTTTTATAATGGTTTGTTCGGTTGATTATGGTTTAATACATCGCATGAGCTTGATTCGTGCGGTGATTTTGATAAATTGCATGCGTAATGAGTTCGATGATGCTTTTGGGTGCTGCCCATTGATGGAATTTCTGAAACTTATGTGGGTTTTGTAGTAATTGCTGAAAAGTTTGTAGCTTTTGGGGGAAAATCTGATTTCCTGAACAGCTGAAAAAATTGATCCTCTAATTATAAGGCTCAAGATTTCCTAATCTATTCGGGTTTTAGGTCATGTTTAGAGGTGTAAGTACAGATAAGAGTATAGGGTTCAATGGAAATTTGAGGTTTGACATGCAGGCTTGAAACATTTTCTTTCCTGAGCTGATCTTAGGTTGCAGAATATTCGAAAAGTTCCGCTTGCAGAAAAAATGATAATGTGCTCAATTGGGTCTATAACTCTATGTTTTGGAAGAGTTATTGTGTATTTGTATATATTTTTTTTGAATTATTTTTCCGGACGTGTTAGTCATGGGCAACCCCAGATACCAGTAGTAGGAGGTGGCAGTGGCGGTGGTGGAGGAGGAGGTGGTGATGGTGTGTTTGCTGCCTCTCAGAAATTAACAACAAATGACGCCTTAACCTACCTTAAGGAAGTGAAGGACATGTTCCAAGACCAGAAGGAAAAATATGACACGTTCCTTGAGGTCATGAAAGATTTCAAGGCTCAGAGGTAAAGTTCTTGAGCTTATGCCATGATTGACATGTTGCATTAAGCATATTTGACTGATCTGTCCCAATATCTTGCCTCCCACAGGACTGACACTACCGGTGTTATAGCGAGAGTGAAGGAGTTATTTAAAGGGAATAACAACTTAATATTTGGATTTAACACCTTCTTGCCTAAGGGATTCGAGATAACCCTTGATGAGGATGAAGCCCCACAGCCCAAGAAAACGGTTGAATTTCGAGAAGCTATCAGTTTTGTGAACAAGATTAAGGTGAAAATGTTGTCACGGTGTTGAAGTTTCATGTGTTGGTGTTAATGTCTAAGGTTTTAACTCGTTTTTTTTTGTTTCTCCAGAAACGTTTTGTAAACGATGATCATGTTTATAAATCGTTCCTGGACATTTTGAACATGTACCGTAAGGAGCGCAAGGACATAAATGAGGTCTACAGTGAGGTGATTTTGCATATTTCTTTTGATTATCCCCCATGACGAACAATTGTTTTGCACTTTTATTTTTTGGATAATGGCAAAAAAGTACATTGCACTATAAATTCCTTGCAGGTTGGTACCCTAATTTTTTGAACTGTTGCGGATTGTGTCCCTGAACTTATATTTTGTTGGACTTTGTGCCAATTTATTCCAAAATGATGATTTTGCCCTTGAAATTTTAAATAAAAAGAAAAAAAGAAAAAACATCATAAAATCACTTTTTGTTGGTTTTCAAATTGTACTATCATAATCCAAATTTTCATTCTACTAACCTAACAGAGTTAATCACACTCTGGACCCTCTGTTTTTTACTGTTTAAAATTATATTTTCAAGGGCAAAATTGTCATTTTAGAAAAACTTGACACAAAAAGAAACGAAATAAAAGTTCAGGCTTCAATCCTCTACGATTTGTAGATAAGGGTACCAACCTGCAAAAAGTCGATAGTAGAAGGTACTTTTTTGCCATCATTCCTTTATTTTTTCCTGGATTCCATTTCGTTTTAGCATGCATGGTGGTCTTATTTATCATGCAGGTGGCTGCACTTTTTGATGAACATCCAGATCTGCTTGATGAATTTACAAGATTTTTACCTGATAACTCAGCTAATGCTTTAATTCATGGTCGACATTCAGTTCAGCGTTACAATGAGCAGAGTTCTGCTGCTCCCACATTGCGACAAATGCATACAGAAAAGGTAAATCTATTTGTGTGCTTGCCCTTTTGTTCGATTTACATTCTATTTTTTCCTGTGGGTTCTTCATGATGAGTAATGAGCCTCATTATTTCAGCAACGTCGGCGAGATCGGATCCGTGATCCCAGCGTTGATGGTCCCGAGCTGGATGATGACAAAGCAGTGATGAAAGTGCACAAGGAGCAGAGGAAGCGCTCTGAAAAAGAGATTAGGGATAGGAGAAATCATGAGCAAGACTATAGAGAAACTGATGATAACAACAGGGAGTTTAAGTTTTCAGATAAAAAGAAATCTGCAAGGAAGGTTGAAGGTTTTGGATTGAATTCTAACTTGGGCTCTTATTACGACAAGGATAACTTGAAGGGTAAGTCATAATGAGAAATATCATTTATTTTAGGGATAATTACAAACACTTGCTGTGAACTATACTCATTTTGCAAATACCATCATTGAGCTACTTTTTGTTGCAAATAACGTCCCCTAAATTTTGTCTGTATGCAAAACCGTTATATTTAACGGAAATTAGTCATATGACTGTCACAGGATGTCACATGACTTCATTTTTTTTGGAATTGACATTTCCCCTTCACATTATACATGTCTTGCAATTTGTACCCTTTTGTATACGTGCTTTGCAATATGGAACCCTCATGTTTACACTTTTACAGGTGTATTTTCAACATTTTGCAAAAAATTAACCCCGTTAGTGGATTTGCAGACGGAGAAAAGTTAGAAGATGTCATTTGCAAAAAGAAATAGTTCACCAATAATATTCGCAAAACGTGCATAATTCACCAAAAGTTTTTGCAGTTATCCCTTTGTTTTATGCATTTAAATTTGCTCTGGGGCATTACATCTCTCTTCATCTCGAGTGCTTTTAAGGTCTACAAATTGTTGTATTTTATATTATGTGTCATTACTCATTAGTGTAGTCATGGTTATTATTGGTAGTTTTTTAATTTTATTTCACCATATAAATATTTGATTATTTGGTTACCCAATTCTCATGGCAGCCATGTACAGCCAAGGGTTCCTTTTTTGTGAAAAGGTTAAGGAGAAGTTATGTAGCTCAGATGACTATCAAGCATTTTTGAAATGCCTTCATATCTACAGCAATGGAATAATCAAAAGGAACGATTTGCAAAATCTTGTAAGTATATTTGCTTTTATCCATTCAATACAAAATGTGTTTGTTTCATGATTCCAAACTTTTTTATTCTAAATGTTTACGTATTTTGAAATTACAGTCAACGATTCCTTTGGGGAAAGTATAAGTAGGTCATATTTGCTTATCAAAAAACAATAAGTAGGTCATATTTCGTTCATGCAAAGGACCAACGAGCTCATTTTCAGGCTGTGGGACCAACCGGTTCATCTTGATGTTCAAATGCCATTTTGTTTTGTGGCATAAAGATGCATATTTCCATATTTTCTTGTATCATGCGTCATGTTCTATGTAAAACAACCTCGTTTTTGTATTACCCACTCTACATATAAATCCATGGCTCTTATATCCCTTAGCTTGGAAATTCAATTACAATTTACAAATACTCAATATGTTTAAGAAACTAGTTCTTTTGGTGATAAATCTCAACACATAAGTAGCCGAAATTTTAGCAACTGTAACTTGTTAAAGTACCCTGAGAGATTCATTTTTTTAACTGTAACTTGTTAAAAAATCCAAGTTTTCTTCCTTTTTGTACCATACCAAGGGTAAGAAATTTAAGGGATATGAAAAATTCGACTTTTTGTTCTTTAATCATTATTATTAAAGTTAAACTTCCAAAGGTAAAATTATCATTTTGAAACAAATTTATACATAATGCAACAAAAAGACAAGTTCAGGGCATTTTTTTTTACAATTATCAAAGAAGAGGGCTACAAATTGTAAAAAGTGAATACCTCAGGGGTACTTTTTGCATTTATCCCTTTGTTATAGTGTGCATCATTTTTTTGTTTATCCAATCTATTTAATTTCAGGTAACTGATCTACTAGGAAAGTATCCAGACCTTATGGATGAGTTCAATGATTTTGTGGAGCGCTGTGAGAATATTGGTAAATCAGATCTCCAACATTAAAATGCTTGCTTTTTGTCCAGAAAATCATTTCTCACTGAATTCTTTCTTGCAGATGGGTTTCTTGCTGGTGTTATGAGTAAAAGTATGTAAATTATAATGACCCTTCCTAATTTTCTTTGACATAGAGATAATAAATTATTAGGATAATTGCAAAAACTTGCGGTGAACTATGCGCGTTTTGCAAATACTATTGGTGAACTTTTTTTTGTTGCAATTGACATACCCCAACTATTTTCCGTTTGCAAATAAGTCATGTGACAGTCACGTGATTTCAATTTTGTTTGGAAATGACAATTTTGCCCTTCACATTATATGTGTTACCCTCATGTTTACATGTTTTGCAATTTGGAACCCTTACGTATACACTTTTGCATGATTACTTTCTACTTTTTGCAAAAAAAAATAACCCTGTCAGCGGATTTGCATGGGATGTCATTTGTAAAAAAATATAGTTCACCGATAGTATTTCCAAAATGCGCATAGTTCACCGCAATTTTTTGCAATTGTCCCTGAATTATTCATTGTTTTCTCCAGTTCTTCCGTCTGTAATATTTTTCAGCAGTGCTATCTTTAAAAAAAAAATCCCCGCCTCATGATGTTATCTCAAGGCACTTAAAAGTTCTCTTCTCTATTTTGTGAAATTTGATGTTGTAAACCTATTTATTGCAGAATCACTGTACGGGGATGGACATATGTCGAGATCAGCAAAGATAGAAGAAAAAGACAGAGAGCATAAACGTGAATCAGAAGGAACTAAAGACAAGGAAAGATACAAAGAGAAGTATATGGCTAAATCCATTCAGGAGCTTGACCTCTCTAATTGTGATCGGTGTACTCCCAGCTATCGCCTTTTGCCAGATGATGTATAATTTTATTTTTTTGGTATGCTCTGCTTGTGTATATACTGTTATTAATTCTGTACTAATGTTTTCGGTGTTTGTCTTGTTGCAGTATCCAATACCGTCAGCGAGCCAGAGATCAGAACTTGGTTTTCAAGTATTAAATGATCATTGGGTATCTGTTACTTCGGGAAGTGAAGATTATTCTTTTAAACATATGCGCAGAAATCAGTATGAAGAAAGTCTGTTCAGATGCGAAGATGATAGGTACACATTTTTTTCAGCAGTTCAGCCTTCCATGTTGTATAGTTCAATTAATATAGTGCATATTGTAGTTCTTGTTTGAATTCTACTGAGTGCATTGATGAAATCATTACCTTATGGTTTCAGATTTGAGCTGGACATGTTATTAGAGTCTGTGAGCTCCACTTCTAAGCGTGTGGAGGAACTGCTGAACAATGCCAATGAAAATAAGATCAACCTGGATTCTCCATTTCATGTTGAAGATTACTTTACAGGTCTGTAATAATAATAGATTTATGGGATAATTGCAAAAAAGTACCATGAGGTATTCGCTTTTTGCAAATCGTAGCTCTCTTCTTTGATAGTTGCAAAAAAGTGTCCTGAACTTGCCCTTTTGTTGCACTTTGTGTAAACTTGTTTCAAAGAGGATGATAATTCTGGATTTCTTGTTATTATTTTAAAGGGTAAACTTGTCATTTTGAAACAAATTTTCACACAGTGCGACGATAAAGCAAGTTCAGGGCACTTTTTTAACAACTATCAAAGGAGAGGGCTACGCGATGCAAAAGGTGAATACTCAGGGTACTTCTATACAATTATCCCTAGATTTATATATTGGTTCTTTTTGCCTCATCTCCGCGAGTGTTTGTTTTTGCTACCCTGTCTTTCTAACTCGCCTGTTGGTGCAGCTCTAAATCTAAGATGTCTTGAGCGTTTATACGGTGACCATGGCCTTGATGTGCTGGACATTTTGCGCAAGAATCCACCTTTTGCTCTACCTGTTATATTGACTCGTCTGAAGCAAAAACAAGAGGAGTGGACAAGGTGTCGTTCAGATTTTAATAAAGTCTGGGCTGAAATTTATGCCAAAAACCACTACAAGTCACTTGATCATCGAAGCTTCTATTTCAAGCAACAAGATTCAAAGAACTTGAGCATGAAAGGTAAGTTCATGGGTATCTGCACATTTATTTGTCTCCTTAATTCTCGTGACTTAAATTGTGACACTTTGCTACCTTTGGAATTTGTACACAGCTTTGGTGGCTGAAATCAAGGAGTTGAAGGAGAATAAGCAGAAAGAAGATGATGTTGTTCTCACTGTTGCTGCTGGTAGCAGACAGCCTATTTTTCCATGTCTTGAATTTGAATATTCTGATATCAGTGTTCATGAAGACCTCTATAAACTCATTCAGTATTCGTGCGAAGAGGTCTGCTCAACCAAAGAACAATTGGACAAAGTTATGAGGCTTTGGACTTCCTTCTTGGAGCCAATGCTGGGTGTTCCTTCTAGGCCTCTCAACATAGACGGTATTGAAGATGTTGAAAAGGCTGCATCAAGTATTGGAGATAGCGATGGAAGCCCTGCTGCTGACACTTCTAATTCTAAGCAACCAAAATCTGCTAGCAATGGGGATGATAATGCTTTGACAGAACTTGCAAATATTTGTAGGACTACTTTAACAAATGGGGACACTTCAGCTAAAGACGGTACATATCTTTACTTAGATATGTATACTCGGAAGTTAATGGAATATTTGAAGACTATGCATGCTAGTTAATTTTTTTTCTTTTTCTTGTAGTTACTTGTGGTGGGCAAGTAGCTAATACTAACACGCCTCTCTCAGTTGGAGCTGAAAGTAATCAAGGAAGAGCCAACATGGAAGTGACATCTGGTGAGCATAATGGATCTGTAACAGGATAAGTTTCTTCTTCTTTTTTGGGTTCATTTATGTGGAATTTCTAATGTGCAAAACTGTATTTGTTGTATTTTTAGGGACTGGTGGAACTCCAGAGGGTCATGAAACAAAAGCTGAGGTTGATATTCTACCCACATCAGAAGTATGAACCTATCCTGTTGGATACCTTCAGATCCTAGTCTTAGTCTGAACTATAATATATACGTTTTATGTTGTTTTACACAACTTGTTGCCGTTCTTCTCAGTTGGGTTGCGTCATTTCCTTTCTCTTTTTTTTTTATCAGCAAAAAGATAGAATATTTATTGATAACAAGATAGATCCCGAAATGGGTTCATCAACTCCCAACCCAAACTTCTCTTTTTAGTCATACTAATGTGTCAAATGACATTTGTGCTTCAGGGTGGTGAAGTTGCAAAACCAGTTCCTTCTGCAAACGGAGTGTTGACAGAAGGCATCAAAGCTAGCAATCATCATGAGGAATCTGTCGGTCCATCCAAAACTGAGAAGGAAGAGGGCGAGTTATCGCCTAATCATGATTCTGAGGAGGATAACTTTGTTGTCTCTGGAGATACTGCTATGCAGGCTAAGCACAATGCCAAGCTTGGTGTTGAGAGCAGGCAATACCGATCAGGGAATGCAGAGGATGTTGGAGGAGGAAACGATGTCGATGCCGATGATGAGGATAATGAAAATGCTTCTGAGGCTGCTGGAGACGTATCTAGCAGTGATTCTGCAGGTGACGAGTGCTCTAGGGAAGAGCATGATGATGAAGTTGATGGTAAGGTAGAGAGTGAAGGTGAGGCTGAGGGGATGGCTGATGTGCACTGTGTTGGAGGAGATAACATGTCATTGTTACTATCAGAACACTTTCTTTTGTCTGTGAAACCTCTTGTGAAGTATGTCCCAGCAGGATTCATGGATGAACAAAAGAAAGATTCTCGTGTCTTCTATGGAAATGATGATTTCTTCGTGCTGTTTAGGCTTCATCAAGTAAGAGAAGATGCACTAATGCTTAGATTTTGGAAGGAGAAGATTAATGGGCCTAACCGTCATTGTTTCTTTGAATATGCCAGGTACTATATGAGAGGATTTTATCAGCCAAGACAAATTCATTTGGTGCTGATATGAGGTGTAGAGCTGCAAAAGACACTACTTCTATGGATCCTTATGCTAGGTGGTTACATATTACTAATTTTGTCACATTTCTCATTTAACTACACTGACTTTTAGATTCTCACTCAATTACACTAGACCTAAAAAAATTTCACTTTACTCTATTTTGGTGATAAATGACAAAAATACTCTTCATTGATTTTCAAATGCTCAAAAATATCAATGCTACAGTAAATTTTGCTTTAATTCCTTAAACTAATATGAGGGTACTTTTGTCATTAACTGTCAAAATAGAGTAAAGTGAGAAAATTTGAAAGACGGTGTAGTTAAGTGAGAAAGGTGATAAGGTTAGTGTAGTTTTGTGAGATTACCCCTATTTTCTGAGCAGATAACAAATGTGAAATGATTATTGATTTTAGTTCTCTTACCTGACCTCACACAGATTTATGAGCGCTTTATACAATTTGCTTGATGGGTCTGCTGATAATGCGAAGTTTGAGGATGAATGTCGAGCTATCATTGGAAATCAGTCATATATGTTGTTCACACTGGACAAGTTGATATATAGATTGGTCAAACAGGTTTGTTAATTGAATTATTTTTCTTTCTATTTTCTCTTTTGGTGATCTGAAGGTTCTGATTTGCATTTCTCTGCAGCTTCAAACTGTTGCAACTGATGAGATAGACAATAAGCTGCTTCAACTATATGAATATGAGAAATCACGCAAGCCCGGAAAGCTAATTGATTCAGTATCTCATGAAAATGCACGCGTTCTGCTTCACGAGGAGAATGTATATCGATTAGAATGTGTCAGTCCTGCACCACCTTCTCTCGTTATTTGTTATTGACTTTTGGGATAATCTCACTCAGCTAACCCTAAGTTTAAGAAGTTTTTGACAACCCTCTAAATTTTTTTGTCTCAATTTATCCCATTTCCGTCGACTTTTGGGTATGAAACTATCCTTTTTTCTTGAGGGTATTTTTGTCATTTCACACCCGAAAGTGGATGGAGTTGGGGTTAATTTAGACTGAAAAAACTTGGGGGGGTTGTCAAAAACTTTTTAAACTTAGGGGTAGTTAGTTGAGAATGGTGAACACTTAGGGATAGCTGAGCGAGATTATCCCTTGACTTTTAGATTGAATACATTATACCGACTTCTATTTTTTCTTGTGCTTGGTACAGTCATCTGCTCCATCCAGGTTGTCCATCCAGCTGATGGATAATGTGAGTGAAAAACCCGAAGTCTATGCAGTTTCTATGGATCCTAATTTTACAGCTTATCTGCTCAATGATTTTCTGTCAGTCTTTAGTGGGAAAAAAGAGCCGCATGGCCTTATGCTGCAGAGGTAGCAACATTATGTTTTGCTTGTTACGTTTTCACCTTTAATGATTGAATTCAAATAGAAGCAATTCCAAGCTAGAACGGAAAACCAGATGTAATTGGGGTATATTGAGACTGAAAAAACTTAGGGGGTTGTAAAAAACTTTTTAAACGTAGGGGTAGTTGATTGAGAAAGGTGCATACATAAGGGTACCTGAGTTAGATTTTCCCTTGTAAGCCCATATATTCTCACTTTCTCTTAATTGCTGTTAACAGAAACAAACAAAAGTACGTGGGGCTAGATGAGCTGAGTGCTACATGCAAGGCCATGGAAGATGCTCAAGTGGTGAATGGCTTGGAGTGTAAAATAGCTTGCAAGTCGTCAAAGGTAATCTTACTCTTAATAGTGTAATTCTGAATTGTTTCCTATGAGTTGCTTTGCATTTATTATTAGGACAGTTATGTCAGTTGTTTCTCTACACTAGTGGATTCATTTTTTGCATATTGTAGTTGTACTGTAATAAATGTGATGAAAATGCTCATATATTAACCCTATTTTGGGTCTTGGAAAATATGAGGACATCGAAATTGGAGGGAAAAAATGAGTTAGGAAGATGGTTATTAGTTTGGATCTTAATTCACATCATTATAAGAGGTTGATTTACTACTTTGCCCTGTTAACTTTTTGAAGTTCGGCGTATAGCCCGTCTGAAGTATGGTAAATGCATGTCTTGGAAGTTTTGAATCACAAAGAAGATAAATTTGACAATTTTGTAATATCATTGTAGTATTGATAACGGAAACATATTCTGGGGCGTCCTAGAATAAGTTTGAGGATATTTATCATGTGATGGAGGGAGTGATGAATAACAGTAATATGTATACGCCTGTGTGTGCTCTTATGATCCATGAAGACCTTTATGATATTTTTTGCTTATGAAATGTAAATGATTAATTATACCTAGCTACACTTAAGTTCCTATTTCGTTTTGCAGCTACATTCTTTTTCCCCAAAAATGACGAAAAAGCCCTTGACCTTAATCCGCAAAAGGACTCCATAACTACCCAAAACATTTGATGAGATGTAACAAGACTCCTTAAAAGATAAAACTATCAAAAAGACAAAAAAAAAGACATTTTTTTTAGATTAGGGCCAAGGGTATTTTTGTCATTTTCTGGCGGAAAAGAAATATCTGGATTTTTCTGAAACCAACGGTAGCCGCAAGACAAATTTGAAACTTAGATGTAGTTAGGTATATCTAACCCAAATGTAAGTGCACATAAAATTGGTTTGAACCGTTCAGCTTTCCTTTATAATGACCTTTTTGCCCTTTCTTTTTAGATCTCCTATGTACTGGACACGGAAGATTTCTTCTTTCGGGTAAGAAGGGAAGGGACAAAAGTGCCACGACGTAAGCCTATGTATGATTGTAAGGCAAGAGTAGAGAAGTTCCACAGGTTCTTGTCAGTGAGATAACAATCTGGACATAAAACTGTCTGAATCTCTTGACATGTCATCCTTGTATCTTATGATTATCGAATGACAAGGAAGAAATGAAGGAGCTCGGGGATGTAAACGCAAAGGCCACACAAGCTGAGCATTGCAAGTGTAAATAGGATCGGACATGTTCCGTTTGTAGAAACGTGTTTATTCATTGTTGTGGACATTTCTTACAACTCTTCCATGATAGCAACTTGCTACACAGTAAGTTAAAAATGTTGACCTCGTAATGCTCACTTATTACTTCTTTTTACCAAAATATATGTTTCACCTTATCAGTTTAGCATCTATTTTTTTTTTACCTTGCATTGTTTTGTTAGAGCATCTTCAACAGGGGTGTATCCTATTTTTCGACCGATTCGTCCGGACGAACTGGCAATACGTGAGCGAATCGGTGGGCCCACTGGGCGAAAAACCCCACAGCCACATGTCCTCTAGCCTAGCTTGAGCTATCCTTTGTGACGATTTCTATTATCTCAAGTTTTTATGACTTATGGATAACATTCAGCTACAAATTTATATCTTCTGTAAGAAATACAAATTATCAATCTTGATCCTTGGATCGTGGAATCAAAGGTTCAGATCTAAACAAAAATCATTAAATCATTAATGATTTTGTCATTAATGCATCTTTGTAATTAATTTTATAATCAATCACTCCTTCTCTGAATTTCGGTGGTCGTTCGATCTTATAATCAAAGGTCCAGATTGATTTGTATTTCGTACTATAAGATCAGTTTGTATCCGAAAATTCCTCATACTCATTATTATCTCTTGTATCCCTAATTCTCCAAAACTCCAATCAAGTCTATTTCATCTCTTTCAACTTCTGTTGGGCTGGGCCCATTTCTCAAGGTGGTTGTGGAAAGCCTTTTGGTAATATTAGAATTTCTTTCTACTGTAAAATATGTCAAACGTCGATTTTAAAAGACTAAGAATCTGGGCTGAGTTATCTAAAAAATTGGGCCCAAACAATCAGAAATCGGATCGGTAAACGGAGGCCCAGTAAGATGGGATGCGAAAGCCCATTTCATAGAACGGTCACTGCAATGCCTTTAACTGGAAGCTGAATTCCCCACGTGTCTTCTACTACTTCATGCAATTCAGTTCCGGATGCTGCCAAGAATATATTTTTCTTCCCAAAATACCCCCAGATTCATACCCTTCATATTTTTCTCCTCTTCATCGTCATTAAATATCAATTAAGGTATAAATAATGACAGACTAGAAACAAGTGCCCAAAGTGTAACAACCGTGCAACTATCAATCAAATTGTCATTAATTTCATCGTCAAAATCGATGACAATCTAACCAAACATAAATCAATAGTAGATTTAGACAATTATGCATTTATAAATAAATAGGAATAATTACAAAATAACCATTTTCTTTGCAGGTTGTAGGCATTTTTTTAAAAATAATCACAGAAAAAGTGTTATGAGGTTGATTTTTTTATTATATTTTGTTTTAAATAGACGGTTTTATAATTTTCAAAAATTGTCTTTGAACATATTATTTTAAAATAAACTTATACGAAATTAGGATAAAAATATAAGTTCCAACTTTTTTTTTTACAGTTATCAACCAGAGGGATTATAAATAATAAAAAAATAAATATCTCACAATATAATAATATCTGTAGGTAACACCTTGGAGGTAACCAAAATATCTGATATTTCCAGTAAGGAAAAAAATATCTTTTTTGTTTTTTATCCAGGAAAACCACAAGAAAAACAAATAAAATACCATAAAAATATTAGTAGAGGGAGAGAAATGAAAAGGGCAGATCTCGAGGGCATAACGGTAATTTAGAAATGAAAACGAAGCACACGTGGCTGAATATGGACCGTCGAAGAAATAGAGAGTGGAGCTTAAACCAGAATGGGTCCTTTGTTATCCTCACCAATTCAATCTCTCATTTCTCTTTCTCGCTTCCTCGTCCTCTGCTTCTGTTCCTTTCTATTCTCGTTAATCAATCAATCACACTCTCTCTCAATCATCGTGTTAGGGTTTTTGAATCGTTCGGAAGAAGAAGAAATGGGATTTGATTCGATCTCGAATGCTCCTCTCCCCGCCCTCAACAAGGATTTCGCAAAGAAAAAGAGGGTATTTTTTTCTCTGCGCATTCGCGTCTTCGTGTTTGGTGTTTGGGAAATTGATTGAAAGGGAAAATTGGGATTTGGGGGATTTTCGTTACTGTGTTCTTCATTGTTTGGAGTTGTTTTTGGTTTGTTGAGATTGTGATTTGATGTTGCAGACGAACCGATTGGCGAAATTGAAGCAGAGCAAGCTCGATGTGCGGCGTGAACAATGGCTTTCTCAAGGTAGGTGACGTGTTTCAGTAATTGCGATTTCTGATCCAAACAAAACTTTTGGTGATTTGGCTATGAATTTGTGTTTTTATGGAGAAAATGTAGAAAAATTTGAAAGCTAGAGATTTGGGCTAGTTATTGGGTATTAGTTTGATGCCTTGATGTTTGGATTTGAACAATCTAAAATAGAAATGTTTACGTATTTATTATGCTATCATTGGGTAATTGTTCACATTTTTTTTCCTGAAAAGCTGGACAAGTAGAGATATGATACTGATTATTAGATGTATGATTTTATAAATTTCAAATACTGGATGCTTAATGCAAGTCTTACCCCTTTTTCTTTTAGCTTTTCGTTTCTGTTTCTCATATAGCAACATGATGCATAATGAGGCCATATATATGAATTCAAGGGATCTGTTTCCAAATTGAAGATGTGAATTGAAATTGGTTTGTTCATCATCTTTTGATCTACATGGTCTTGACTCTTGAGTTTGGTCATTTGTGATTAAGAATAACATAAACCCTTATGATGAAAGTAATAACTTTGTGACAACTAACATAATTCATGTCTACTTTGTTGAGGAGAAGATATTTGCTTCCATGTGCTCAAATTTATGCACGTCGTGATGTCTCTCTACTAATATATATAATATAAATGGTGAGAGGCATTCTCAAGTTCACCACATAATTGTTCTATTGTTTCCCCCATTGAGAAATGGCCATGTTCATGACCTCCATTGCATAACAGAAAAATCTAGATTTGAGAAGGAATGGAAGAGTTGAGGATATGCATGAGAAGTAGAAAACTTTATCAATGGGTTGAAAGTTTTTGTTAATACCGTTTGTTACTGATAATTCTGGTTGCAATGCAGTCAAGAACAAGGAATGCAAGATGGGTTCAATTGGGAAGCGTGAGTCTCCCCAATCACCAATCAAAACAGTTGGTAAAGAGAAATCATTGGACGGCTTGGAATCAAAATCAAGAGAAGAGGAGATTGAGAGCTCAAACATCCATGATAGTGATATGGAGTCCTTGATAAGCAGTCCAATTGGGAGCAGTTTGGATCATAGTGATTCCAGTAAGTGCCATAGTGGAAGCAGTAGCAGTAGCACAAGCATCCATGATAGTGATCTCGAGTCCTTGATGAGCAGTCCAATTGGGAGCAGCAACTCCAGTAAGGGTCATAGCAGTAGCAGTAGCACAAGCAGTGGTTATTGCTCTGGGAGTGTCAGTGAGGAAGAAGAAGATGATGATGATGATTGTCTGGACAATTGGGAGACCATTGCAGATGCGCTCAATGCAAAAGAGGATGGGCCTGAGCCCAACCCAGTTCCAAATTCTCCTGCCAAAACCGAAAACAAACCCGTATCAGATCTACCCAAGACGGATCGTCCAGAAGTGGTTGCTGGGCCAGAATTGAATCGCCGTGCTTGGAGCTCCAATGATGCCTTGCGCCCTCAAACCTTGCCCAATCTATTGAAGCAACAAAGCTTTGTTATGAATTCAGACAGGCAGTGTAGTCATTGGAAAAGTGTAATGTCTCAGCCTTCGTCATGCCCCATATGCTGTGAGGATTTAGATGTTACTGATACAAGCTTCCTTCCTTGTTCATGCGGGTTTAGGCTTTGCCTTTTTTGCCACAAGAGGATTCTTGAGGCAGATGGGCGGTGTCCAGGCTGCAGGAAGCATTACGATTCCTTGAGTGGAAATTCAGGGTTTAATGGAGGGCTGTCTCCTTTTCGGATGGTTCGATCGTGTAGTATGAGTTCTAGGTCTTAGAGAAATTTTTATTTATATGTATATGTGGTCATAACTCTCTCACTGATTCACTCATGTTATGTTGATGCTAGAACTTGGGTTTATATTCAGAAATATGAATAAAGAAAAGGGAATTGAGACAGTGAGTACTATCATGGCCCAGTGTAGAGATGTTTTGATTTGACTTCTGTTATATACGTATGGTACTTGCTGGTTTTGTGGACTTGTTTTATGGTTTCTGCATATCTCTAACCTAAGAATAAGTGATGTTTCTCAACACATGATTCAGTACAATGCAAAAAAATCAAATGTGAATCCATATGTGCCCAATTCATTTAGATTCTATGTAAATGTAATGGTGTTTAACTCTTGAAGTAGTAAATGATGCTGAAATGGAAATGTTATGATCACAAATAGTTTTACAATGAAAAGAAGCTGGGGGCAAAGAAAAAGGATTTACATGCCACTTGCCACTGTTTTGTTTATTCTCGTTACAACAATCCAACAACACAGCTCAAGTGCAATCTGTTCTCCAAGCTTCTCAAATGATGACCAAGTAGCATGCACCTGCGAGCATAACACAAGCGGTTTCATATGAGAATGTATGTAACAACCAAGTGGGCAACAGAGTTGGTAATGAAAGGAAACAGGGAATAGATATTTCAGGACAATAAGGCATCAAGACATAGATTTCTACTGGGTATGTATGATTTGGGGTTAATTGCAGATGTTTGACCACATGATTTGTCCGTTTTGTATAATAGTGTCACGTGAAGATCCGTAAGGGTAAGTATATGTCAGTGGGAAGATTCATGAGGGTAAGCCTCTGTCAGTGGAAATTCAAAGTGCATTCATAAGTTTGTGGACAAATCATCAAGGTAAGCATCTGTAAGTGGAAGAATTCATAGGGTAAGCATTTGTTAGTGGGAATTCAAAGTGTATGCAGTGTTTGAGGACAGATCATGTGGGCAAACATCTGCAGTTAACCCTATAATCTTAAGGAACTAGAAGAGGAAGTCCCAGAATAACACCAGTATAGGAAATTTCATACCAGAAAAGCAGCTTTGCTAGGTAATCACGGGATGTGCCTACTGTTTTGCATAACTCATCAGCACCATCTTGATTATTCTCTACATTCCTCATGACTGATTCTCCCATAAACTCCAAAGTTGTATCATCTTGAAAGAATCTTCGCAATATGTTTTGAGTAAGTTGGTGAATAATCTCCTCCACCTCTGTTGATGATGGTCGAGATAGTTCTGTCACCTTTTTGACAAAGTTGCATGATATTAGACGTGTTTGTCAGTTTGTGAAATCTTGAAGGCTTGAAGCATGGAACTTAGTTCCAAATTACAGTAACGCGGCAATAAATTAATAAATCTTATACCATATCATTATCCAATGAGCGTAGATATTCCAGCAAATCATTCCTGTCTCTTCTTACATTTTCTGTTTGCATGTTTTCCTGCTTCTGGGCATTCAATTCCTGATACGGCATAGAACTCATCAGCTTAAAGTGCGAATGTCAAAGACAATGCCATCTACATGGTAGGTGAGGTATAACCATATAATATGCTCATTACACATGAATGATGAAACACATACATGTCACAAATTAACTTAATATTACTAAACCCTGCACATGCAACGTAGGGTAGACACTCCACACAACGAAGTTACAAAACCATTCGAGCACAAGTGAACTAGCAGCAACCATGATGTATTGCTGGTATGCCTAAACTCTAACTTAAAGTTTGGATTATTAGTTTGGTGAGAAGTGATAGCCCCCGTGGTATGGTAGTAAACAGCTTAAATTCTTATCTAATTTTCATTCGCATTTGCCCCTTGTTTTGGTGCGAGTATATATATCTCCACTTCAATGTTTCTTGTGCCCTCTGAATATTAGCTAAAAAGGTAGGTGAAAACCATAAAGTGACAAGCTGAATTAATGCTATGGATATAGAACATGACTGTTATCCTACTGCCTCCAAAATGCAACTGGAAAGTACCAGTGGTCCATGACAACAATGGTAACATGGGCACCGATAAATGATAAGCAAATACTTCTCTTATATTTTCACTGAAATCAGTTTCCTTAAAATATATTTGATGGGTTTTAATAGAAACACGTCAACTTTTTGTTAGCAGACACTACACTGGTCAACAACTTCTAATGGGTATCAATGTATATGTATTACATGTAAACTATGTGATTTGATTATCAACATGATAGCCTAGATCATGAAAGCTTCACTTGTTTTGTATCCAGCAAGCTCTTTGCCCAATCATTAACTTCTATGAACTATCAAGCGCACTAACTACGATGCATAAACCAAAAAAAACTGAACATCCTTAAAATAAGATGCCATTTACTAAGGAAATATTTACAATGAGATGCCTCGTGAGAAACAATGTTGTGTCATATTATAAATGTCCTATCTTGCTTTTGATATAAAATCGAAAAAGGAGTAATTGACAATAGCAAGACAAGAATCCAGTAATAAAATGCCACCCAAATGTTTCCCAATACAATTTTTATAGCATCATCTCCATGTTCATTTCTGATGAAACACTCGGAAATCATACAATATCTAGCTTAACATTTTTCTTTTAAATTCACATCAAGTTAAATAGCAATAGCAATAACCTCTTCACTACTAATTCAGATTAGTTACCGATCTGTGCACAATTAAGTAAGAAAACAAGTACTAGAGCTCAAATCCTTACCTCTTTTGCTGAAGACAACTCTGACTGTAACTGTTGAATGAAGCTCAATGCCTCTGGAGGTAGATCCTCCAAAAGCTGAGGACTTCTCTCCAAATCTTCAAAAGACATCTCAACAACACCAACCTCACCTTCCCTATCCTCACTCTCCTTACACTGTCCTGTTGAAACCTCATCCTCAGCAGAAGAATTGACCTTCCCGGAAAGATCTAAATTCCTTGTCAAAGCTATCCGATACTCTGCATTCCAGAGGGTATACCTAAAACCAAAACCATGAAAATCACACCTCATCAGCAATTCAATTCAATTCTCAACTTCAATTCCTGACCAAAAACATCACGCAATCAATACCCGGTAATGATTGAGGAAGCGAGAAGGCGATCCAGCGGGTGCTTAGAAACGCTGACGGTGACGGAGAACTGGTCCGATGGAAGCAACCCGAGCATTGTGGAAATAGTCTGCTTCATCGAATCCCTAGCGGAATCGGAGACGCCCTGGGAGATAACGGAGGTGTC
>JAYMSV010000280.1:0-18807 GCA_036897745.1 Erodium moschatum
GTCATTATCAAGAACACGTTTGATGAGCCGTGAGAGAATTGCTACTTCCGTCGATGCTTGGAAGCAGGTTGTGCAAACTCGAAAAGCTCATTTAGATAAGGTAGTTCAAGTTAGGGCTTTTGATGACCCGACCTTTAATTCGGAAGGTGAAGAGTGGGTTACTGATGATGATTAACGTGTTCGCTTGTTTTTGGTTTTTTGTTTCGGGTTTTGGTCTTTTTCGGGTTGTGTACCCGCAACTCCTTCTGAGAGCTCCCTTGTTATGGTTGTGTTCGATTCGATCTCCTTGAATCTACTTTTTTTTCTAATAAAATTTTAGAGCTTATCCAAAAGAAACTTACATATATACCCAATAACACGCCAACCAGAAAAAAAATACAGATTATCTAAAAATGTAGACTAAACTTCAATGTGATGATTTTTTACCCCAAACCATACAAGCATAAGCAACACTTGACTAAAACTCAACCATTCACCAAAGCTTGATTGTCCAACAGGTCAAACAATTGAACTTACCGTGTTGGGAGGGACCTGGATTCAAGTCCAGGTAAGGGTACATCACTCGTTTCTTTTGGGTCTCTCTCTCGCTCTTTGTTCAGCTCTTGTTGGGCCTCTCTTAAAGTGGGGCCACAAAATTTAGAGCTACCTTCTACGTGTGGGAGTTCATGCTTGATCCGTCAATCTTAAGAAATTCTTTAAAAATAAATGTTTGGTGCTCCCATGCTTCTCTATAAGCAAGGTCTTCAGACCAGATGCTTTGTTACACATGTGAATGTGATTTAATAGAAAAAATAATCTCAATACATCCATTAATGTGAAAATTCAGATGTGAAGAAGCTGTTCCTCCAACTCTGCACCTATCAATTCTTCAAGCTCTGCTACCAGTTCATCCTGGATGACAGAACAATTAAGATAAGTATGTTTACAATACTAAGAATGGAACAGAGGAAGCATTTCTTGTCACTACCATGAAATTTCATATAGAAAAAGCTGAAAAGGTACCTCATCAATATCAGCTGCTGCCCCAATTGGTGTTGACAATGCTTCTTGAGTCTGCTTCATGTTCTCAGTTTGCTCGTTGATCTCGTCCATTGTCTTATCAACATCATCAATATTCCTGCAAAATGTAAGAAACATCTGCAACACTTCTCACAGAAACAACAGAGAGCAGTAATCCATAAACAACTACGGTGATAAAGAAGAAAATAAAACCACTACTCACGTTGCTTTCTGCATTGCCTTCATTGTAGCTGCTCCAGATCTTAACGCAGACACAGTCTCGGTTGTGGCTTTGGCACCCTCTAACATAATCATCTGCAAGATTGATGTAAATGATATGACACACTCAAAAAATGATCTTAGGAGGACACAATTCAATAGAACTCTCCTTGTAAAATTTCTTCTAACTGTAACCAATGTATCATTTAAGTTCACCTGATCATGGATTCGTAGCTGGAAATTTCCAAGCTGCTCTATCTGTTGTTCATACAACCTCTTCCTCTTGAGACATTGTATAGCCGCTGCATGACCAATCACAACTTAGAATAGAAATGAATGAAGAATTGAAAAATAAATTATAACATTATAAAAATGATGAGGGAGGGTAGATGATAATTGTTTCCCTTAGTAAAGATGCTGGGAGTAAAATTTTCAAAAATATATAATATTTCGTTCAAATAGAAGGTTCAAAGAAATTGGTGAGCCTGATGATGGTGATCAGTATTACATTGGAATGAGCAGTAGTATAAAACTTCACACTAAGTTGTGATGCAGTTTATCATGGATTTTTTTATTGTGATTGTAGGGGTAAGGGAAGTGATGCAACGAGGAACAAAACTTTCACATGTGAAATTGGTTTTCAATAGGAACACCAAATTTATTACAAATTGTCCCTCTAGAACTCAAATAGGGAAATCTAATTTGAAAATCATGAAAAAGATCCTACAATAATAACAACAGAACTGTTGGGTACATATATTTGCATTCAAAATATGAAAACTAACACGCAAAAGAAAGACCAAATATAAGTGAAACCCAAAGAATTCGAAAACGAAGAATATATGACAATGTTGCACAAGCGATCAAAGACAGCACGCAAACCCACAAATAGTTAACTACAGTAGTGATGCAGACATTTGAATGCAATAAGAGAACTCAAAAGCTACAGCTTAAAGAATATCTTATCAAAAGCATTTAGACATACATCCTTAAAAAGCAACATGAGTAGTCTCCACTTGCATACCTCTTTTGTTCTTGGCTCTGGTAAATTCCTTGGCTTTTTCGACCTCTGCAGAGGCTTTCTTTATGAGTACCTTTTCCTTTTTCTCTAACATTTCAAGTGTCTGCAGAACAAGCAGGAAGATGATCAGGTTTTAGGAATATGCCAATTAACAAAAACATAACAGGCATCAAATTGATACATCCATATACATAGCAATAAATATTCAAAAAAGAAGAATATCGGTCTATCAAAAGAGGTACATGAGTCATCAAAGGAAACATCCCAAACAATCCATATAGAGAAAAGAATCCAAACAGACAAGAAATAAAAGAAATCCGAAGATTCCTTGTCTTATGAATTGTGCTTGCAAGTCTGTAAAGCTACATAGTTCAAGAATTGGATACTCAAAAAACAAAAGACAGTAGATACCATTCACTCATGAAAGTATGACTCTCGGAAACTTGAAAGCAACACCTGGAGGAATTGCATCTTTAACGACCATCGACAAAGCATTACTAAACATTCTTCCGAACATTATAAGTTTCCTCGTCATGCATTCCATATATGCAGTAAAATATATTTCACCATGTGATGTACAATAAACAGTCAGTACTTCAAATTCACCACATAAGGAAGGCTATATATTGAACATACAAAAACATAAACCCCAAAAGCTCCCCAAAGATGTCTTCTACTTTTACCCACACAAAATCATAATCTAGCATCTAAATGCAGAATTCAAACATAACCAACATTGTTTATCGTACAAATTAAACCTAATTTGCGTGTGCACACCAAAATCAAGCCAATTCAATGAACAGAGAAGCGTTGATGACCTCGTTTAGCTTGTCTAACGTTGTGAGAGCATCGTTCTCCTGCTTAGGTTTCCCAAAAAGCCTGTTCAACATGACTGGTTCCTTGAATTCAAACCCTCGACCCTCTGCAACCCATGAAATTTAAATTAGCATCGATGAATTGAATAAAACGCCAATCCTGAAACCGATCTACACAGAACAGAGAAAAAATGGTTAGTCAAACCAAAAATCCAGGAAACAATACCTTGGAATCGGAGACGATTAGGTCAGGGCAAGCGACGAGCAGTGATCGAATTCACCGATTAATGTCTCGAATGCTGAGAAAGAGAGGGATTGGGGAGGATGGAGAAGAAGGAGCTTTCGTTGACTCTTACGTGTCAGAATCTGATTGGTTTGCATGGCATGGTCCCCACACCTCACCGGTCAATCCAAACTGTGGACTTGTATACTGTCGTTTTATTGTTTTAGTGGACAGAAGTCATGTTAGGCCCAACTCATATGGGCCCGGGATATACAAACCAGACATGTTTGGGCTTCATCATTGGGCCTACGGGACGGTAGGAGAAACAGGGTTTACGGTCGTAGCCTGGCACTGTGTCTGTATGTGTGTAGACATCACATCTCGATCAGAACACATCGTGGCCGTTGGTTTTAATCGCTGACGTCACTAGGGTTTTGGTATTTGAGAGCTCTCTCTCTCTATGCTCCTGCTTTTTTCTCTCACACTTGACCATCTTCTTCGAGCTCGACCTGCGCATCAACAATGGTGAGTCTCTCGGTTTCATCTCAATGGCCTTGTCCCTCTCTTGTGGCCTGTGTGCTGCTTGTTGTTCTTATTCAGTATATAAAGTTTCAAACCCGACTTCATTTTCTCTAGTTAATTCTCCATCATTTGTCTCGGTTCCTGCAAATTTTGTCGACCACCAAGCTTAGCTCAGATTAATGAGTTTTTCTGCTCAGAGTTTTGCTAATGTAGTCCCGTATTTATCTCTGGAATCGAATGCTTGATCGTCATACTATGATCTCAGTTGATGCTACAATGTATGTTTGTATAGTTATTTATAATCATCGTAACAGCTATAGTATAAGGTATGTATTTTCATAAATGTTACTGCGACAGATCACATGATTTTGTTGGATATTCAGCTGAATTTTCCCGTAATTGTGTTTTTTTTCTACTGTTTGGCTGTAGTTCTTAAAATGTAGGTTTAATTTGGAACTGTTACTAGATATAATTGGTATCTGAAATCATTTCATCTGATGTACAGTATTTACATTAGTTTAAATAAAGATAGCAATTAGCATACTTGTTTCATTTGATAGTTTTTGTTCTCACAAACTTTGTTATTGGGTATAGCCATTCATCAAGCCTCAGAAGTCAAGGGCCTACTTCAAACGGTTCCAGGTCAAGTACAAGAGAAGACGAGGTGTGTTTTTTATTCTTTCTGCTTGATATTGTTATTGCTATCTTTTCATTGGTGCTTACTATATTATCGTTTTTTAGATGGTAAGACTGACTACCGAGCCAGAATTCGTCTGATCAACCAGGACAAGAACAAATACAATACTCCGAAGTATCGTTTTGTCGTGCGATTTGTATCCTTCGAATGACTTTTGTCTATTCACCTAGCATTTATTTTTCTTTCTTGTTTCTTTAATGATGGATTGCTGCATATAATTTTCTGCAACCCACGAGGATTTTGAACTATACTCACTTAGGATTACTTGATACGAAGTATTTATACTTTTGCGTTTTGTTTCTTGTAACTTACAAACCAATTTTGAATTTGTTTGTGAGGAAAGAAAAGTATGAAGCAAGTGGTTCCTCTGCTTGTCAAGTTCCGTTATCTGATAAGTGACAATCTTATATTCTGTTCATATTCACCTTAACCCTATCTTCAGACCAACAAGGACATAATTGCACAAATTACATCTGCCAGCATTGCTGGTGATATGGTCCTTGCAGCTGCTTATTCTCATGAGCTGCCTCAATTTGGTCTTGAAGTTGGCCTCACAAACTATGCTGCTGGTATGATGTCTCTTTGCATGCATTTTAATTTTTAAGCTAGTGATTTGGTTAGTTGGACCTGTTCTAAGTCACTTGTAAACACAGCTTACTGTACTGGGTTGTTGTTGGCTCGCCGTGTTCTGAAGATGCTTGAGATTGATGAGCAGTATGAGGGTAATGTTGAGGTAGCACTACATCTCTTGAACTTATGTTGATGTCTCATTATTTTGGTCGATATATATATAATTGTATAAATGTTTATTTACAGGCAACTGGGGAAGATTTCTCTGTTGAACCAGCAGAGAGCAGAAGGCCATTTCGTGCTCTCCTTGATGTTGGTCTCATTAGAACAACAACTGGAAACTCTGTTTTTGGCGCTCTTAAGGTATATTCTTGCCCAAATCCAAAGTCGCTATCCCATTATAGTTTAATGACATGCTTTTTTTCTTCCCAAAATTTTGTATATTATATTGATAGTGATATTGACTGTGCTGTTGAGAAATAGTCCATGTAAGTGCCCTTTTATCATGATATTAACTAGGGTTGAACAAAAAAATGTCAAACCGGAAAAACCAACTGCCTCTAAGTTGGACTTGAATTTCAATATTAATATGTTTTTATTTTTCTGGTTTTTATCTGAAAATAATGGGTTATCTGTCTGAAAACCGAACATCGGATTTTCTTCCCAGTTTTGACCTTGGCTATTTTTCTGACGTTGTACTCGTGCTGGACCTCAGGGAGCATTGGATGGGGGACTTGATATCCCTCACGGTGAGAAGAGATTCGCTGGATTTGACAAGGAGGGCAAGCAACTTGATGCTGAAATTCACCGCAAGTACATCTATGGCGGTCATGTTGCAGCATACATGAAGGTACTATCTATCACATTAGGTTTTGGTTTATGTTTAAATCGTAGTTCCCCTTGTTTAAGATATGAGGTTATTTGTCTTTACTTTTTTCTTCTATATGCAGTTGCTTATTGAAGACGAACCTGAGAAATACCAGTCTCAATTCAGTGAGTACATTAAGAGAGGAATTGAGGCAGATAACATTGAGGCACTATACAAAAAGGTGCATGCTGCTATTCGTGCAGACCCCACAATGAAGAAGGGATCTATGGCACCTCCAAAGGAACACAAGAGGTACTTGCTATCTATAATTAGTTTCTTGATTGAACTCGGAATAATTTATTTAAGAAACTGTCCGTCCTATAAATTCCTAGAACGGAATTATTTTCGAAGTAATTGTGACACTGATGCTCTGGTCGGTCGGTTTTTCTAGGACTCTTACATGAAACTATTTGATCATATATTTGTGTTATTACTATTTGGTAATGTTGGTTTTGGCTTGATTCAAAATCAGGTTCAACCCGAAGAAGCTAACATACGAGGAAAGGAAGGCAAATCTGATAGAGAGGATGAATGCTCTCAACTCTGCAGCTGTGGAAGATGGTGATTCTGACGACGAGTGATCTGTACCGTCTGATTTTGTCTCGATATTTATTCTGGTTTTCTTCTAGATTTAAAATATGCCCCCAAAATTTTGAGTTTTAAATACTTCCAATGATGACTGGATATATAACGTTGGAAAGATCTCTGTTTTCTCCGAAGCGATTGCTTCACGATTTGAATCTTCGAGAAGGTTTTTTTTCAATGAAATCAATTTAGCAATTTAACTCGAACAGCGAAATATAAAGTCAACGTAGCAAATCACTCTTAAGTTGGGTCCAGAAAACGGCACCGTATCGCCCTAAATTGTGGCGGGGTCCCTCTTATGGACGGCTGGGATGTCCTGTAACAGTGATTGCACGGTGAATTCAGTGAAGTGTGATGCAGAGAATCAGAACCCACTCTATCTCTGTCCGAATAAACGATTAATAAAATTCCAAATCGAGCCCAGACACAGATCAGAAAGCCTGGAACTGGAAAGCCCCCGAAATCGAGCTCGTTTCGTTCGTAAACCCAAACCCTAGACTGCTCTTTCGGTGCTTCGAACCCCAAATTTGACCCTCTTATCCATCTAATTTCCTCTCCGAATCATTCCCTAATACTCGTTTCCTTATCCAATTCCACGTCAAGTACTTCGAAATTTCGAAATCAACAGGTCAATTTTACACGCGAGCTTGTCGAGAAATGGAATGCGAATTCAGGTGTTTATGCTTCTGACATTTGAATTGCTTGTTTGTGTAGAGATATAGGCGAGAGTTGGCTTTTGTGAGCTTGTTGTGTGGCGATTTAGTTGGACAAGTACGCTTTTGACGGAAGAGGAAAGAATAGGAGTAGTTGCAGTTCGGAGTTGCTCTTTTTTCTCTCCCGTGATCTGAGAAAGGAGACTATTTTTCCGATCCATGTCTGGGGTATGCTCTAACTCAAACCCGGTTCAGAAAGATTCGTTTTTTTGCTCCTCTTCTAAGCTTTCTCATCTACTTCTTATATCAAAATTTGAAATTTCTTGGTGGCTTGGCTGTTGCTTTATGTATGTGCTTGTGTTTGTAAATGTCTGCATCCTGTTTTTAGTTTCAGTTGCATTGCTAAATGTTATTGCTCTAGTCTACGTTAACAATGCTTCATAAATAACTGAATCTCAGTGATATGAGCCATGTGCTGCCTTGGAGTTCAAACGAAAATGTCAATCACTTTAAGTTGGTGTTTCTGGTCCCAATTATTGTTGAACAATCATACAATGACTTGTTTAAGATCGTAGGGTGGGGTGTAGAGGAGTTGTGGATGATTTTGGATGTAAATGCTTGGTGCCATTTATTTGTACTCATTACATCAAGTTCATTTCTGTTTGAAATTGCAGTGAATTATGTTATCATGTTAGAAACATTGATCAATGGATCCGGAAGACAGGAAATTTGGTAGAGGTATGATTTTCACCATCTTCTTAATTATATATAGTTTTTACACTATGTTAAAAACTCTGTATTTGTATCTTAGTCATTACGTCAGTATGGTATTTTCCTATATGCTATTTGTATGTTACAAATAATTATATGGTATCCTTTGCATATTATATCACATTAGGATGTAGTTCTGGTATGGAACGCTGAAAATAATGGCTTAACCTATTTCCTGCTGGAGGATTCTATTCTTGATCTGCCAGTTACAAGTGTTAGCTTGTCTATTAGGCGAAGTTGGCTTAAAAGCGGTAGAATACTGGAAATTTTCATCTAATCGGTTCGTATATTTTCTCTTACTGTATTGTGTCGGCCTTGTATTTTGGGTACATATGTTGCGATTTGTGACACCTTTTCCAATATATATATATAGATATATATATAGGGAAAACCAAACTTAAAATAAAAACTAAGAACCAAGCCTGGCCATAGGATTAGGATAAATAGATGAATGAGGTTAAACATCTCATTGATAGCATCAATTGTAAATATACCGAAACATCTCATTTAAATTTATTTTTGACAGTTTATTTGGAAGGGTAAATCTGTTTTTACTGTAGCGTTACCGTATGACCATTGTAGCGCGTGATGTTCAAACTTTTCATACATAATGTACCAACAATTCATATGGAATGTTTCAACTTTTTATTTGTATTTTTCCAACAATGATACTTAATTGCTCCAATACATGTTCCAATGTTTCGTAATACGCATTCCCTTCTTAGTTTATATTATAAGGTTTGATTTTCCCTTGATTGTGTGCCTATGTACGAAAATATGCTGATGAGCTACCACCCTATCTAAAACTTCAGGACCTAGGGAATCGACTGGTGCCTTAGATCTTATAAGTCATTACAAGTTAGTGCCCCATCACGAGTTTTTCTGCAAGAGGTCACTTCCGTTATCAATTTCAGACACGCACTACCTTCATAATGTGGTTGGTGACACGGAAATAAGAAAAGGTGAAGGAATGCAATTGGATCAGCTCATTCAGAATACTTCATATTCAAGAGATACTGCTGCACGCATACAGCCTTTTGACTTAGACTCTCTCAGGGAGGCCTTCCAGTTTAGGGACATGGCTCCTATTGCTTTTCCTTCTGTAAGGATTCTACTGCTTTGAAAATTTGTTGCCAAATTTATAGTGTTGTAATGTGTTCTTGCTCTGCCTTTTCATGCTTGTTCTACGGTGTTTACTATAGTTGAACCTCTCATTTGTTTGTCTTCTCCACTAGGGAGAAAAAGGGATTCCCACCATTGCAGGCAAATCAAAAAGTGAGGCCAAGGACAAGGAGAGAAAGAACAAGAAGCACAAAGACAGGGACAAGGATAAGGACAAGGAGCGTAAGAAACACAAGCACCGTCATAAAGATAGAAGTAAAGATAAGGACAAAGACAAGGAGAAGAAAAAGGATAAAAGCGGGAATCATGAGTCAGGTGCTGATCAATCCAAGAAGAACCATGATAAGGTAGGGAAGTTAATCTCTTGTTAAGCTTTGTTAAAAATGATTTTTGTCCTATGAGATTTTTATGTTCTCCCGGCTCCTCGCACATGAGTAACTATTTTTTTCGAACTGAGAAATAAACATCTCTTACATGTCCTGGAATATAAGCAGCGTGAAATTAAGCATGGAAGAATTACTAGTGTCAGCCCTCTTGATGCAATTGCAGAACAACTTTTTTTTCATTATTGTTCTAGGAAAATGTCCTTTAGGTTAAACTGTGAATGTCTATCAAATGTTTGAAAGGTTGCCATTTGTGAACCTTTTTGTATCTTTACATGGTTTCAGAAAAGGAAACATGATGGAGATGAAGATATGAATGACATGCACAGACTCAAGAAAAGTAAGGTAATACAAATAATATTGATTTCAGTATTCCTCGAGTCCTGGTTTGATAGTACTCAAGTTCTTTCATGTTTTGCGTTCAGTTACAAATAATATTGATTCCATTATTCTTCGAGCCCTGGTGGGATAGTACTCAATTTCTTTCATGTTTTGCATTCAGTTACTATGTCTTCTCCCATTATTTTTGGTTGATGATTATTATCATGTAAACAATTTTGTTTCAGCATAAGAGCTCAAAAATTGATGAAATGTGTGCAATAAAGGTAGCAGGCTGAAATGATGGAGTACATAGTTGTTATATTACCTTCAGTTGGTTGGCATTGAGAGTTTGAAGTGGTCTTGCACTTACGTCTCAAATTGCTTAAGGTACCTACCTATATCTTTCAAATATAATTTCACAAATGTTACCATATTCATAGATCATGCATGCATTGACCCCGTTGGTGTTCATTGGTTCATTTAGGAAAATAAAGTTTGGGGGTTATTGGGACACTCCTTTAACTATATTCTTTTGTTTGAACAGCGGTTGCTCAGAGTTAAATGAAAAATATGTTTATGGATAGATCTCTTAAAAACTTTACAGCCATATTCCATCAATTCTTATAACCGTTTCTGTCTATTGCAGAGTGGCCTCTGAACTGATTACACTTATTGAAGATGAACTAGCCATTGAAAAAATATAGGGAGGCAAGGTAAAAAATATATATTTATTTTGAAAATGAACTTTGTATCATAACACGGGCGCGATATAATTGGATTGATCGATTTTTCTTTCTCAGTTGTGTGGAGCATTGGACAGAAGTTACAAATTATTGTACACTTTTCCCTTTTTTTAGAAGTCCAGTGTTCTTCCGATATCCAATCTTAACTAGGTTTTGAGCTGTCGAGTTCTAGGAATACCCCATTTTGTCGAAACGATAACTAACATGTCCTACTTGTCTATAAAAGGGGTTGTAAGGGTAAGTTAATATGTATATTTTCCAATGAACCCTGAAAAATTGTGGCCAAATATTTTTTGTAAGCCCCACATGGGGTTGAGAATAGCCATGTTGTCCATTGTTCTTCGTAAGAGAGACTCAGTTATGTCTTCTTTGTTAACAACATTCCTTGCATGGCAAATTGACCTAAATGTTCAAGTTGGAACATTATATTATGAGTATTGTTGTGACATTGACTTCTGAAACAATTGCTTTCAGAAGGGTTGAGCTACACCTACATCAGAAAATGACTTTACAATATTTTGTTGGATTGTTCCTTCCTTGTTTAGGGGTATTTTTCTATTCCTTGACACTTACTTACCGGAGCTAGTTGTTGCATGCAAAGAGAGAGCATGTCTAGTGTTAAAGAGACATTTTTTGTTGATAGCATTTAAGTTTGCTAAAACTCATAAAATTTTATCGTTCTTTGTTTTTTTTTTCCTGATTTGCTCTGGTTCTGTTTGGTTAGTACGAGGAATAATCTCGTCTCGTCCTGACCCTATAATTTGAAACATGCGATTGAGAAAAAGATCTAAATGTATATTTTTCAAATTTGTGGGTCATGGGTTATTTAGGCCAGTGGGATTAGATTAGGTGAACTTTTTTTAATAGTTTATTGATGATAATCATGAAACAAAACTTTTAGCTCTCAGTGGCCAGTGGTCACCTCCTTTTAATGCAATATGTTGGACCTTTGGAGTAATCTTTGTCCTCAAAGTCTTAAAATGAAGAGAAAAAGGTCATAAAGTATGACCAGTGCATGATCATTATTCATAAAATTATAAGTCAGGGTGATAAAACTGTCCTGTGCTTACATAGATATCGTATTTGTTCGACAATTTTCTCAGATTGTTATCTATTGTTTTGTTATGAAATTTGTCTGATTTTTTTTGTTTGTGACATCGTATCTCAAGGCCTTTAAAGTTAATCGTAGTGTCCTAAATCGTAATCATAAATCAATTATTGTATTAGTTTTAAAATGTACTGTGGACATATATATCACAGGTAATCGAATATATGTGAATAAGAGTGCAGAGCACATTCTTCGACAGGCAAATATGGGCAGTTGTGTCTAATTATGTGTGAATTGATTGTTAATCAGCTTGTTTAATCAGAACACATGATTACCAAATTCCTATGTTTATGTGTCAACTTGTTCTTTGATTAACTATTTGTTAGTGTGGGAGTGGGCACAAGTTTCTAGCTATATTTGTTCTCTTGTCGGTTTTGATTACTACACCTATAAATTGGTTTATCTACATTTTTTTTCTTTTTGAAATAAACATCGTTAATTACCAAACATGTCGATACAATGAAAAACTTATTTAACTTGATCAAATTTCCAGAAAAGACAGCTTTTTTTACTTTCTTCTGTAATGAGCCGCAAATCTCGGAAATCATTTCATGTTCAAATTAAAAATATATATAATTTCGCTACATAATAATGGCTTCTTTAAAGTGTTTTAGCATTTCTTATATGTTTTTTTAAGAGACGGGTAGGTGTATTAATATAATTGACATAGATTACGGTCAGGGCTTTTGAAATGTTACAAATGAAACAGAGACATCTTACACGATGAAAGTGTTAAAAGAAAAATAATAAGGTCTTCAAGTATAAGGTTGTCTTGATGATAAAATAAAACGTGTTTCGGAACGAGTCAAGGGGTGAAATATGAGCTTAGTTTGTCTGTGGATGAATATGGGCTGAAGCACATATAGATTGTGCATCTGAACTCGGATATGTATAGATTTCTACGCTAATGAGGGCATGAGTGTGAAAATAGTTGTTGGACCAAGATTAGATAGATGGGAGAACTTCATAAACCACCACACAATTATACGCGTTTATCACCTACCACCATCGATCTATTTTAATTACATCCGGTACCCTCAATCATGTCGTTTGTTATAAACAAGTAATTTTACATCTTGGAACTTCGGGTCCAAATGCTTCGGTTTCAACAAATTTTAATTTCGAGTATTTAACGATAAAATAAAAGTATGCAATAAACATCAAATTTCTGATGTGAAAGATCCAATGTATATTGGCAATCACATAGCATACTTATCGGAAACCGTAAATAAACTTGAGCATGAATCAGATATAAATAAATTAACGATAATATTAAAATCTGATACCTGAACAGCAGAGCAAGTCGTGCTGATAACGTGTTGTGAATCAAAATAGAAAACAAGGATATAAACCACTTTAATAGTTGAACCCTTTCCTCTTGGTGCTTCATATATTTAGACATGAACAAGCATAGACCAAACTTATTCGTAGAAGCTTAAGCATATATGATATTCTTGTTTTTATATATATTGAAGGGTGAGCAACTCTTACATGCATGACACATATATATAGCTTAAACACACATGATGAATCATACACACGTGTATGGAGTGTAATGGTGGTGGACACAAAAGATTACACGTGTATTACAACAACACGTGTATTACAACAACGTTCAAATTGTCCCCTTTCACCAAATAAACGTGCTACTTCACCCATCAGCCGTTTATTTTTTAATCCAATAGTCAAAATGAATATGACATGATCGCATATTAGGAGGTGTTTCAGCCCATAACGTCCCTATATATATTAATGTTACTACTTTTAAGGCTTATAAAAAGCCTTTTCAGTCTGAACAGAAGTGATCTTTCTCACACACGATACAAGAGAACCTCCGAAGTCAAAAGCCACCATGCCTTCCAACCCGATTCCAACAATGCACTTATCACACAAAAATTGCAACTGGTTGGGAGCAACCGAGTATATTGCTAGTGATTAGTACATAATTCAACCCTAGAAAAAAACGACACCCACTTTAAGGAATAGTGGAGAAGCTAGTGCAAGTGCTGTAGTCGGGGATAAGATAAGACTTGAAGGCACTATCTTGATGCAAAGTACAGTAGCCAAGACAGCTCAGATATTAAAGAAGCTGAAATTTGATATGCGCTAAATTCAGATACACCAACATAGCACACAAGTTGTAGATAAGTAAGCGAACAAAAATAGGCAAACAAAATGATAGTCTAACTATGCTAGCAACAGCAACACCCAAATTGGGATATGAGGATCTGCACGAAATGTAGATTACCAAGCAAACTTCATCTTATAGTTTCTCTGGTTTAGGCCTACTTTTTCTCAATCAGCTTCTCAATCATATCAGCTGCATCTTGAACTGTGGTGATACTCTGAGCACTCTCCTCTTCCACACTAATTCCAAACTCTTCCTCAAGTCCCATCACTATCTCAACCTATACAAAGATAACAATATAAGTAAGAATGACCGCAAACTCCCAGATGATATACATATATAGGTGCACACTCGTTAAAAATCCCTTTTCGAATACAAAATAAGAACCCATCTAAGCCTTTAAATCAGTGGATCCAACAGCTCATGAGTTTTAGGGGTTTTGATTATAAAATAAATATAAATTATAAGTTCTGCATATTTACTATTCATGCCATTCATGGTTTTTTTTTTAAATCAGAGTCCTCCATCTTGAAGATCCAAGGGCTAGGATTGGTTCCTAGTTTGTTTTCTAGGGGTGGTTTTTACTTATTCTATATATATATATATATATATATACAACCATTTCTTCATTTGTTAAAGAATATATGTGATAGGGATTTTCCCGCACTACATGATAAACAAGGATTTATATTGTTTCAAACTTGATAATTGCTACCATATTATAATCTTCTTTCATAAATTTTCAAACATAAAAAAGAAGGAAGAATGAGGGCAGTAAGCAAGTTTTCATTGGAAATTCAAGAGATTCTGTTCAGCCGGGAAGATACAACAGACTGGGTTAAAGATTGACAGAATAGATAAGAGAGAAAAAAACTAATTAAAGGAAATCAGTCTACTGCATGTCATATTGAGCCTCAAGTCTAAGGCCAAGGTAAATGAGACAATGCCATGTTCAGATGAACCATCATTCATGAAGTCAATATTTCAGTCACCCCGTCATATGTAAAGGGGGAAAGTTAATGATCTTACTAACAAGCAATACATGCAAGGTATGAATAAACAGATTATTAAAACATGCAACAAATGTACAGAATGTGAATTTATGAGGAGATATGAAGGTACCGTGTCAAGAGAATCAGCTCCAAGTGCAGCAAACTTTGACTCTCCTGAGACTTGAGTTTCAGTTGGAATAGCCAATTGCTTCCTCACTATTTCACACACCTTGTCCACTGTCTCTGTTTTGGCCTGACAAAAGAAGAACAAATTTCCCACAAATTGAAGCAAATGAAAACTGGAGAATCCTGAGCATGCAGCCATATAAGCTTTTCTTTCCAAGTATCCATACTACATCAAGACTCGGTAATAATAATATTTCCCAATAACTAACATATTTTGGTCAACACAAGAATACAGACTATCATGATGAGAAACATACCGCACAGAGAATCTGGAGTCGAGATGATCCTTTCTGTAACCTAAGGGATGGAAAACCAACTGAGAACGAAACAGATTTCAGACCGGAGATCCTGGCAGGTGCCTGATCGGGCATTGGACAAAAGCAAATCAAATAATTGTCAGATATAATGTATAATTTAATAGAGAAGCCAATCATTAAGGAATTTTCAGCAAATTTGAAGGCTTAATCATGCATTTGAAGTTCATTTAGATTTAGGAATCTACTGTGATATTTTTAAAGCTATGGGGCCTTCAACTGAGCAAATTTGAAGATTAAATTTAATCTAGGGAATCCATAAGACTAAAGATCAAAAGGTATGACTACAAAATCCAACCAAGATGGGCTACTAAGACCACAATTCAAGCTCTATAAGAAGAAGATCCACAACAGCAACAGAGAACACAATCATTTCTAAGAAATAAAGGAGATCCAGTTCACATGCATGAGAGAAAATGAAAGGCAGATGAGAGATTAGAGAGAGAAAAGAAGATGTACCAAGATGGGCCTGAAGGAGCAGGAGACGGAATTAGCAGAGAAGGAAGCCATTGATGGATGCGATTGAGATCTGAGAGGGTGAAAAGGAAGGAGGGGAAGGGGAGAAGGAGGCGGAGAGCACAAAGAGCGTGAAGTGGAGAGGGTGGGTCTGAGTAAAGAGAGTGAGTACGTTTTTATAGCACAGAACGTTGGATGGTAGCAGTAGTTGAGATCTGTTGCGAATTCGGCCCTCGCTTTGATTGTATCGAATTAGGTGTGTTTGGCACCTTTCTCTTTCCACCTTGTTTGGTAGCGGCTATCAATTCCTACCGGCTGGACCATAACATAGTGTTTATACGTTAATACCATACACAATTTCACTATATTTGATTATGTATGTTTTTCACACATATAATTAATTTTTTATATTCATAAATACCCTAACTTGTAAGGTTTTATTGGAGACACGAACTGTCCTTTACTTAGGGGGATTTACTTGGATCCATTGGAATTCAAGTCAGGAACATTTCTGATTTGGACGTGTTGAATCGATAATCGGTGAAATTTCCATTTTAATGTAAGATTATGGGCTTTCTTTTGATTGACTCTTCAAAAGAAAAATTCTCTCCGCTTTATATTCCTTGTTGTTCGGTTTTATTTGGTTGAAGTTACCTTTGAAACGTTTAGGTATTGTATTTGGTTGCCTCGTATTCCTGTACAAAAAATTTGAAACGTTTAGGTATTGTATTTGGTTGCAGATTGAACCTATTGTTATGAAATGAGAGAGCATAAAGGAAAACGATGGAAATTCAAAAAAAATATGAAAAAGGATGGAAATTAAAGAGAAAATGAAAATGTATAAAGAATTAATAATTTTTAGAAAAAAAGGTTTAAATTTTATTACTACTTTAAAAAATAATTAATAGAAATTCAGGGAAAATAAATGATTTAATTGGAAAATCGAAAAATTTAAGGGTTAATGGAGACTATTATTGACATTTTATAGTTTTTATGTTTTTAAGAACCAATACATAATTTTGAATTTTGATTGATAGTTAGGGTGAACATTTTATACTTTTGGATGGAAAAATTAATGTAACCGAGTAAATTGAAAATAAAAAATATTAAGGTATTTGAACATTTTTTTTTAATTTGATGTGTATAAAAAAATTAATTTTTTTAAATAAATCTTTACATTTATTAGAACACAAACACCTTTATTACAATTAAATAAAGCGTATATTTTTTTTGAAACGTGGTAATTTTATTGATAATAGAAAATATCTAAAAATTAATACATAATTTGGAAGCGAAAAGAGTAGCCGATGTCAGACACTAACCTTATAACAAAAATTCCCGGCTAATTCAAGAGAGCAATAGTTGAGGAGACCCTCAATGTGGCGAAGGTTGAGGTGCCTTACAAAATGACAATCCCTTTACTCGACCTGAAGGTACCTGTAATAGTTGATGGTCATTAAAAGTGACCGCAAGTAGCCAGGGAGAACACCAAGTCGGGGATGGACGCGGCGACCATAGCAGGGGGAGGTTGGCCTCCCCAATCCCACCTCGTTGCTACCTGGCCTACTCATTGATTCTGGCAAGGCTGTTTAGCAGAACTCGCCTTGGTTTTCTCCGTAGCATTGAATTCCTTGACCTGGTTTGGAGTGTCCTGTCTAGACTTCTCTTCTTTTGTGCTGGTAATGGGTAGTGTCCCTTGCATCCAGAAGGCGGAACTTGATGGTATTTAGTAGTGTCCGAAGTACATGTGACGGCCATCAAGGACTGGTGGTTCCCAATAACATCCAGGGTAGGTCCCTAGGTAGAGAAATGGATCCCCGCTGTACCTATGTCGGTCAATCTTGGTCCTCAAAGGCTGGGAGACCGAATGGTAGGGTGTTGGGGCGCCTACATTCTACTCCACCTGTGTATCTGTGGTGTAGGCAGAAGGTCTTGTCCCTTGTTGGGCGCTGGTAGGTATCTATGGGGAATCCTAGTGGGGCCCTTAAGCTGGCTGGCGGGTGGGAAGGAATGCAGATTCCGACTCTAGGAGATGGGTTCCTTCGTCCCGAGATAGGATCCGACCAGTCCCTACGGACTCCCAAGCATAGGCTCAGGAATTCCAGTGCTTTGAGAGGAGATCAAAAAGTGGAATTCCATACGCTCTTAGGGATCTCGCTGAGGGCATTCGGCATCCTGATGGCCTATGCAGCCACAATGGAAGCAGTAATCTGGGAGCCGTACATATTGCAGTCATACCTGAACCAGAGTGAGGTATCCTTCCACCAAGATCTGTGTGGTCCAACAGAGAGGTGTGGTCAGGTCCTTCCAGAAGCGGACATTGAGTGTTACTCCCCTCGCAAGACCGCCCTCATCCATGCAAACCTCCACAAAGCCACCCAAACCTTCTCCCACCTTGAAGCCCATCTCGGCTGTGAGACCGTCCCATGGTAAATCGGACATCAGAGCCCACATCTGCAGTCTGGAAAAGGGTAGGACGCAGGCCGACCATAGCAGGGTGATGTAGGCCTCCCCAAGCCCACCTCGTTCCTTCCCAACCCACTCATTGATTCTAGCGAGGCTGTTTAGCAGACCTCGCCTTGGTTTTCTCCGTAGCATTGAGTTCCTTAACCTGGTTTGGAGTGTCCAGACTTCTCTTCTTCTGTGCCGGTGGTGTGGTAGTGGCCCTTGCATCCGGAAGGCAGAACTCGATGGTATTCAGTAGTGCCCGGAGTAGAGGTGATGGCCATCAGGGGTTGTTGGTTCCCGATAACATCCAGGGTGGGCCCATGGGAAAAAAATGGATTCCCGCTGCACCTATCTCGGTCAATCCTGGTCATCCAAAGCTGGGAGACCGAATGGTAAGGCGTTGGGGCGCATGTATTCTATCCACATGTGTATCTGTGGTGTAGGCAGAAGGCCTTGTCCCTTGTTGGCTGTTGGTAGGCATCTCTGGGGAATCTTGGTGGGGCCCTTAAGTTGGTTGTCACGTGGGAAGGAATGCGGATTCCGACTTTAGGAGATGGGTTGCTTTGCCCTGGGATAGGATCCGACCAGTCCTTACAGACTCCCTAGCATAGGCTCCGGGATTTCCGTGCTTTGAGGGGGGGGAAAAATAGAGGGAATTCCTAG
>JAYMSV010000281.1:0-18794 GCA_036897745.1 Erodium moschatum
GAAATTTAGTGGAATTCATAAATCGTAGTGCTATACCGTTCTACACCTAGATGAGTGATAATTAGGTGGACTGAGTATATTAGGGTCCTAATACGATCGAGAGATGGTTAGGATTACATTGAGAGAATTCCTGTTGCCCTTATCTCTTGTCTATACCTAAATTGTAAGCTCAAGAAAGGTACAGAGACTAGATTATGCTGGAACTGAGTTCGATGACCTTTTTGTTAGGATCTGTGACAAAAGGTGCAGTGTAGTTAGAACCTGCGAATGACCTTTCTGAGACCGTTAAGATTCAACGTTACTCCTAGTAAAAATGATACACTTAAAGAATAAAACCCCCCAAAAAAATAAGGATGATTTTGGTTCAAAACCAAAAATTAAAAAGGATTCGTTAATATAATATAGTCCAATTGAAGCCCATTTGGTTGTGGCCCATTACAAATCCAACTTCTAGGATCCATTAAGGAAAAAAAAGCAAAATGGAAAATGTGAAAACATCTTTGGTGCTTCCTTGTTTTGGTTTCTAACCAAATCTGCAGTCGTTTCGTTTCACTTTCTCCTCTCATTCGAAAACCAGAGCAGCTCTCGCGTTAGATCTAAGAAACGCACACAAGCAATTTGGCTCCCACCACCAACAGCCACGGCAACATCACCGACGGCGACGGCGACGTCTCACCAACCCATCAACGCCCTGCCAATTAAGGTCCTCTCTCTCTCCCTTCAACCATACAGCTGCTCTTTCTCATTGTTTCGTGATTCGTAATCTTTCTTTTATCTTTGTTTTCAATCCAATCCCTGAGGTGTTCTTCGTATCTTATCGCCCAATGTTCTGAATCGTGATTTTGTTTCCTGTTTGGTTTCCGAGATAACGAGGGTATAATAAATACATAGAGCAATTTAATATTCTTACACCACTGATTTAGCTTTGGGATAGATTTTCCCGTTTGGGTAGGTTCTCGTTTCCCGTAAACCCTCTTCTTCAGAATGTTTCTGTTATTTTCTCAGTAGCCAAACGAGAATATATATGTTTAATTTTTCTTCCTTATTCATAATTTGTTTTTTTTCCTGTTGGGGGGCGTGGTGAAGACGGAGAATCCAATGTTTGATAGGCCGTGCTGATTCGTGTTGAGTCGCACACGGAGTGGATCGGATGGACAAGAACAAGAATCGCACCGATCTGCTCGCTGCTGGCCGTAAAAAGGTACTTCCAATAGATGAGGAAATTTATTAACATTGCATTCTGCATTCTAGATTTATTGGTTCTACATGGCTTAGAACTTGTACCCCATTTTTTTATATCTCAGATGATGGGTAAAATATATCAGTGTATTGAGCTTGCTGTCACATTGAGTGATACCATTGAACTTAATAGCAAAGGGTATTCATTGTTCATTTAATCTTCAGTTTCCTAACAAGTATCTGTTGTTAAAAGAAAATGATGTTGAGGATAGAAGAAAAAACATATTTGTTTTGGTTTAGAACTAGATGTAAAGCCTTTACACCCCGATTTGCATTTCTATCACATAGTTTTGTACTAAACAATAAAATAGATTAAATCAGTTTAAGTTGAGTTCAGTGATAACTTTGAATTTCATATTATCAGCTTCAACAATATCGTCAGAAAAAGGACACCAAAGGCACTAGCAGCCATGGAAAATCCTCAAAGAAATCTGGGAAATCTGAGAAGCATGAAGGTGATGATGCTACTGCATCCAGTGTTGATAAGGCAACTAAAATTTCGCCGGTTGCTGATGGGGAAATGATTCCATCTACTGATCATGACCCAGGAGTTGCTGATTCGTCATTGTCACATTCCATTGCAAATGCAGAGGCTTGTGAGCTCAATGTTGCTAGTCTCAATCCACTCCCAGTTGCATCTACACCTGAGATGCATGTTTCTGAGGCAGTATTGTCTCTTACTAACGAGCCAGAGCCTAAAGAGTTGGCAGTTGGTGAAGATAATACTGGTTTCATCCCCTCACGCGACTCAGAATGCAGCCAGGCTGTTGATGTTGAGAGAGTGCCATCTTTGGAGACACCAGACAAACAAGAAGGGGAAATTAAACATGCCCACATGCCCATATCAGTTCATTTGCCTTCCCTCCCTGCCCCAGAGGAGGATACAGTGGGGGCAACAGCTATGGCTACAACAAACACTGTGAATACGGGAAAAGAGTCATCTCTACCACGAGAAGATAATCCTGATATGTCCTTGATTCAAGCAAGGGAAGATCAGGTAACAGACGTAGGTTGTGCTCTCCTCTTGACGCTAATGTTCTTTATATTTACATTGTGAGAGACACATACACATACTTCTGAATACTATGAAATTCATCTAATGAATAGAAACAAATGTGTGGATTTAATGTATCATATAATTAAACTCTCATTTTTCTCTGGTTAGGGGCAATGCAGGAAGCTGAGGGTTCTGGTTTTAAGCAATATGGTAGCACTGAAATAGCAGCTGAAAGAGACGGGGCATGCCATTTTCCTGAGCTTACTGACAGTCGTGAGACTCCCGCAGAGGCAGCTTTGGGGAGGATTGATGTGGAGCAAGCAACCCATGAAGGGAATCAGAGTATGGAGGTAGATGATGACCAGCCATCTGGTGGTACAACCAACATCACAGATGGTTTGTCAGTTTCAAGTTTGGTACCTGAGGCAGATGGAGGTTTGAACTCTGAAGTGAGAAAACCACCAAGTGAAGACATTGCAACTGGTTTATCAATTGAAGAGAAACCAAAAGTTCAAATGGTTTCTGGTTATTATGAAAATAACAAGAAAGATGATGTTCAAGCCGATACAGACCATGCAGCAATTGCATATATGCATAATCAGCACTCTTTACCTGATAGGTCTTCCATATTTGAAGGTAAAAATAATGAAAGTCCTTTTGAACCTGAAGCGACGAATTCATCTGGAGCAACTGTTGATTATCCTGTTTCAGATGTGTACTCAATCAGCATGTCACAGATTGTACGTGTGATAAGGGGGCTTGGTGAAGATGAGTTTCAGCTTCTGCTTAAGTCACGAGAATCAGATGCTAATTTGGAGTTTGGGAGTGGCTGTTTGGTTATACCAGATCATGCGGTTCCTGGTTTCTTGGGGAAACTCAAAGAAGAGTTATTTCTTACAAATATTTCAAAAGATATTCTTCAATTGCAACTTACCGAACAGGCAGAGATACAAATGGAGGTTGATGAAAAGTGTGATCAGTTTGTTGATGAAATATCAGCCCTCAGTGATTCACTTAATGATGTTCATGGAAAGAAGGATAGTCTCAGTGAAGAGCTTGCACAATGTAAGTCTGAACTCCAAGTAGTTGCCAGTGGCAGAGAGGAACTTCAGAACCAGCTTCTTGCCTCAAACACAGAGGCTCAGGAAATTTCTTCTAGAGCACAACAGTTGCAGATCAGCCTGGAAAGGTCACAAGAGGATTTATCAAGCTTGTCAAAGGAGTTAGCTGACTGCAAGAGCCTGGTTGATACTTTACAGGCTGAAAATGATAATCTGAACAGCGGTCTTGCTTCTGTTACAGAAAATACTAGGACTCTTAAGGAGCAGAAGGAGTATTTTCTGCTCGAAAATGAGAAATTGTTAACAGAGTTGGCTGAATACAAGAATTTGGTGGCAGCTGTGCAAGCAGAAAATTGCAGCTTAAGCGGCAGTGTTGCTTCGGTGACAGATGAAAGAAATAAGCTTGGTGAGGAAAAGGAGAAAGTATTAAAGGAATTGGCTAATCTTAAGGGTTTCTTGGATGCACTTCAGGTGGAAGTTGCGAGTGTAACTGAAAGTCTTGCTGTGGTAACTGAGGAGAGAAAGAAGCTTGAAGAGGACAAACTGTCTTTTCTGCATGAGAATGAGAAACTTTCATCCGAGTTACTGGTTATGCAGGGGCAGTTTTCTACCGAACACCAGAATCTTGTGCAGGTTGAGGCTGATCTAAAACAAGCAACAATGCGCCTTGAACAACTAACAGAGGAAAACTCATCTCTTACCAGTAATTTGGACATGCATGCAGCGAAGATTAGAGAAATCGATGACATGCAAATCAAAGTGCCGATCGAAGCTGAGGAAGAGAGGAATCAATCTGGTCCTGCGGAAGTGACTGGTAGACATACTGAAATTGCAATTCATGGTGAAGATGTTCCACAAAGTTCTGGAAAACAGGAAGGCTTAGTTCCCTCTCCAGTGTTGGAGAATCCTTTATTAGATGGTCTTGGTGGAGAGCCACCTGTAGGACTTCTTCTACAGGAAGTCTATGATGATTCTATTGGGTTTGTTGTCCTTAAAAGTCATTTGAAAGAGGCAGAGAAGACATTGCAGAAGCTTGAAAAGGAAATTGAGGAGATGCATTCTCATTCATCAGCTTTAAGTAAGCCAGGAAGCAAGATGAGTAAACCTGCTGTTTCTAAGCTGATTCAAGCCTTCGAGTCCAAGGTGAATCAGGAAGACATCGAGGTTGTGAAGGCTGCCACGGCTGATATATCATCAACAGATGTTTATTTATTATCAAGGGAGCAAACAGGAAACATGAGGGCTTTGCTTAGGCAGCTGGTGTTGGATGCTGAAAATGCTAGTCTACAACTCAGGCAGGAGCGAGACGGTAAAGAGGCTGCTAATATCATGCTCAGGGAGCTCAAGATTCAGCATGAATCCTTGAAGGAACATTGTGACAGTTTGGAATCAGCAAATGTTGAGCTTGATGTTCTAAATGAAGCAGTAAAGCAATACCTGTGCGACGTTGAAGAAAAGAACAAGAAGCTGGAGGTAATATGTGAATCTTTACGACAACAAGACACCAGTCTCGAAGCAGAAAACTGTGACCTATCCAAAACATTGACTGAGTATCAATCGAAACTTGTCAGACTGGAGAATCAATTCCATGAGTTACAGCAAAGTTCGGATGAGGTGGCTTCTACAATTCAAAATCAATTAGAATCAGTGCAGAATGAAGCAGTTGAGAGGGAAACATTACTTGAGGAAAAATGGAGTCATGTTGTTGCACAGATTGTTGAAACAGTTGGCAAGCTTGGGATAACTGTTGAAACATTTCCAGACTTCACAGTTGGCACTCAGGACGAACTGGATACAAATAGCCTTGTTAGTGCTTCTGTTGATGCAGCTGTCAAAGTAATCGAGGATCTGCAGGAGAAACTTAAAGCAGGTCACATTGACCAAGAAGCAATGACTAATTCTTACAAAGAAGTGATTGAAAAGCTTAATGGTTTGTGTGGTGAGAATGAATTGGCTACTGGTGTTCTACGAAAGATTCATTGTGACCTCTGGAAACTTTTGAATGATTCATGTGGTTCTGCGGAAAAAAGTAATGTGAAGTTGCAAAATTTGGAACTGCTTGACCTTTTAGATCCTATTCACTATGAAAACCTCATCAAACAACTGGGGAACTTTCTGCAGGAGAGGCTGCAACTTGAGTCCTTAAACAACAAGCTCAATGCTGAATTAGTGTGTGCAACAAAAGACATTGAGGAACTAAACAGAAGATGTCTTGATTCAAATATCATTGATAAATTAATTGGAGATGCTGAGTCTGTAGTAAAACTAAACGATTCTCAGGCCGACGTAGGTAAACCACCTATTTATCATCTGGAGTCTCTGGTCTCTTGCCTTGTTGAGAAATACAAAGAAGCTGATGAGAAAGTGTGTTTGTCTAGAGAGCAGGGTGCATCGCAGGTGATGGAAATGAGTGAGTTACAGGAAATGATTCACCAGTTAAACACCCTTAACCTGCAGCATGAAAATGAGATTCTTATCCTCAAAGAAAGTCTAAGCCAGGCAGAGGAAGCTGTTTTATCTACAAGTTCTCAGTTGCAGGAGAAAGCATCTGAACTTGAACAGTCAGAACAGCGGGTATCTTCATATAGAGAAAAGCTTGGCATAGCTGTTGCTAAAGGGAAAGGTTTGATTGTTAAACGTGACAGTCTCTTGCAGGAGTTGCAGTTGAAGGAGGCCAGGCTTCTTGAGGTAGAATCAGAACTCAAGACTTATTTGGAGGCAGGTGAGCGTGTGGAAGCTTTAGAATCTGAGCTTTCATACATTCGCAACTCTGCTACTGCATTAAGAGAATCATTCCTGCATAAAGATTCTGTACTCCAGAGAATAGAAGAGATCTTAGAAGACTTAGATCTCCCAGAACATTTTCATTCAAGAGATATAATTGAAAAGGTTGATTGGTTGGCTAGGTCAGCTGCTGCTAACTCTTTACCTGTGACTGAGTGGGATCAAAAGAGTTCTGGTGGTGGGGATTCGTACTTGGATTCTGGGTTTGTTGTTATGGATGCTTGGAAGGAAGATGTGCCGCCAAACCTAAATGCAGGTGATGATTTGAGAAGAAAATACGAAGAGCTTCAAAGTAAGTTTTATGGTTTGGCTGAACAAAATGAAATGCTGGAACAATCCTTGATGGAAAGGAACAACTTGGTGCAGAGATGGGAGGAGCTATTGGACAAGATTAATATGCCATCGCACTTGAGATCGTTAGAGCCAGAGGATAGGATTGAGTGGTTAGGAAGTGCTCTGTCAGAGGCTCTTAATGAAAGAAGTTTTCTCCAGCAGAAGACTAATGAACTTGAAACCTATTGCAGCTCATTGACGGCTGATTTAGAGGAGTCAAGAAACAAGTTATCTGAACTTGGCGCTGACCTTCAAAGAGCTGTTACTGAGAGAGATCACCTTTCTGAAAGATTGGAAATTCTTACTTATAGTCATGATAATCATTCATCAAAGGCTGTTCAGTTAGAGCTTGTTAATGAAAAGTTGCAGAATGAGGTGACTATATTGCAGGATACTGCCGCTCAGAAACTTAAGGAGGAGGAGAGTGCCAAAAACACTGAAAGTGTGATAAGAAGGATGCAGGAGTTGGTTTGTGATGCATTGAAGGATCATGATATAACAGATTTGGTTTCTCGTGGGAATAGTACTGAGTGTCTGGAAGCATTACTGACGAAGCTATTAGAGAACTATTCAGTCCTTTCTGAGGTGAAACCTATGCCCGAACATGCGGATAGCTATTCCGGGAAAGATGCTGAAGCTCTGGGTATTGGGGAAACTGAGGCAGAAAATCTGAAACAAGAGCTGGAGGCCACTTTGCATGAATTGATGCATGTGAAGGAAGAGAGAGATAAATATTTGCAGCAGCAACAATCTTTGGGTTATGAAGTTGAAGCACTAAACATGAAAACAAAGGACCTGCAAGAACTACTTAATCAAGAGGAACAGAAGTCAGCTGCGACAAGAGAAAAATTAAACGTTGCAGTTAGAAAAGGGAAGTCATTGGTCCAAACGCGGGATAACTTGAAACAAACAGTTGAAGCGATGAATACTGAGGTTGAACGCCTGAAATCTGAGATTAACCGCCGCGGAAATGTTCTTGTGGAGTATGAAGAGAAGATTAGAGATCTATCCACTTACCAAGAAAGGGTAGAAGCTCTAAAATCAGAGAGCCTCTTCCTCAAGAATTGTCTGAAAGAAACTGAATACTACCTGCAGGAGAAAGGAGGCACTTTGAGCACGATATTGGATACTTTAGGTGACGTTGATTTTGGTGGTGAAGTTAATATGAATGATCCAGTCAAGAAGTTGGAGCAAATTATAAATATATGCCGTGATTTGCATGAATCTGCAGCTTCCTCAGAACAGCAATCACAGAAATCTAAAAGAGCAGCAGAGCTGCTACTGGCAGAACTTAATGAAGTTCAAGAAAGAAATGATGGTCTCCAAGAGGATCTCGCAAAGGCTTCTACCGAACTTGTAGCATTGTCAAAGGAAAGGGATGTAGCAGAGATTGCCAGGGCAGAAGCTGTTTTACGTTTTGAAAAGTTATCTGCTCTACACTCTCAGGAAGGGCAGCACCTCATGGTTCTCAAGTCCGACATTGAGAAATTCAAGAAGGGTTTTATTGAGTTCAAGGCTGTTCTTGACGATATCTTTTACAAGGACTTGGAGTTGTTGCGCTATTTGGAGGCTGGTCTTGAGTCATGCATGAACTTGTCTGATGCCATTAATATGGCTAACTTACCTGGTTTAAGTGTGGAAGGCTTTATTTCAAGCAATACAGAAGACAAGGTATTATTATTATTATTGATGTTTCCGGTAGTACTATTACTCCAAATAAATCGTGCATAATCTTGCCTTCTAAGTTACTGCTACCCTCATCGTTATGCTTTGATTTTGGTGTGCCATTTATGTGACAATAGTAGTCAGTTCAGTATATTTTGCAAGAATTTTATGTCTCGTTTCAATTAAATACCTTGTTCCTTTTGGATGGTAGGGGGGATCTTCCTTTGAAGTTAGGTCTGGTGAGAAATTTACTAGTAGCTTTTGAATCTCAGTTGTAAATATTCTGTCTGGTTATTACTGTTGACTAGGCTTGTTTGCCTGTAATCGATGTTTGCTCTCTCTCCTTATCATCACTGCTGGAATACTAACATGCTCTCTAATGCATCATGATTATTTAAGTCTCCCTAAGCCTTTTCTCTGTTCACAACAGTGCTAACTTGTGACAACCTCATTTAGGTCTTATACGAGACCATATCTGTCTGTAATCAGATTATTTAAATAATAATCAAAACTAAATATGCTTCAATTCTTCTTGCCATTTGTTTTGTTGCCTTTGCTCTTGAATGTCTTTGGAGTGTTGGTAGTTCCTTTTGTCTTTTTTGAAATGTCTTTCGAATATCAATAGTTCATATTATTATCTTCTGATATTAGCTTTATTTAAAAATATGCTCAGAATTCTGTGGCTGATATCGGACTCCAAGAGTATTTTGACGACAGTGTTGTCACTGAAGTTTGTAGTTTCATACAGCATCAACTGCGGGAGTTTGTGACAGACTTTGGTTGTCTTAAAGAAACCATAAAGAGACACTCAATGTCCTTACATGATCAAACTAGCAAACTATATAAAATATTAGGCACTGTTCATAGAGAAATGACCACTCAAAGGAAATCATTTGAAGCCATGAAGAGAGATGTTATTGGCATAGAGTTGGCTGGGAAAGAAAAGGAAAAGGAAAATATTGAGCTGCGCAGAAACATTGCCACTCTTTTTGAAGCATGCAGTGGCTTAGTTACTGAAGTTGAAAATAGAAAAGCTGAACTGGTCAGAAGTAATGCCAGTGATATGGGGTTAAACTTGGACTCCATCAACATTTCTGATGGGGGACTTCCTTCAAGTGAACAATATCCTTTCTCCGAGGAATGTATCAAGGCGTTGGCTGATAGTCTGTTATCCGCTGTGAAGGATTTTGCTAATATAAATAGTGATATGGTAGATGGCAGCTTAAGGGAAATGAAAGTAACTGTATCTAAACTTCAGAAAGAAATACAGGAGAAGGACATACAAAAAGACAGGATTTCTATGGAACTTGTGGGTCAAATTAAGGTTGCTGAAGCTTCTGCTGCGGGTTATCTCCTAGAACTTAAATCTTCAAAAGCCGAGTTAAATAACTTGGAAAAGCAAGTGAAGGAGATGGAGGAGGAAAGGAACTCACTGCACCGACGAATGAAGGAGTTGCAGGATGCGCAGGCCAACTCGGCTGAGTTACAGGAGAGGCTCACTTCATTGACCAATGCACTCGCTGCCAAGGACCAAGGTTAGTTCCCTGGAGTCAAAAAGTGTTTTTCTATTATTTTTTGTACTTTTGGTGATTTAACTAATTATTATCTCACAAACCTATGCTGTTGACCACAGAAATTGATGCACTGATGGAAGCACTTGACGTGGAGGAGGGGCAGATGGAGGATATGAGGAAAAAGATTGAGGAACTGGAAAAAGTTTTGCAGCAAAAAAATCTAGATTCGGAGAACCTTGAAGCTTCCCGCGGGAAGCTTATGAAAAAGCATTCCATCACAGTGAGCAAGTTCGATGAGCTTCATTATCTATCTGCAAATCTCATTTCTGAGGTTGAAAAACTTCAATCTCAAATACAAGATCGGGATGCAGAGATATCTTTCTTAAGGCAAGAAGTCACTAGATGTACCAATGATGCTCTTGTTGCTTCACAGATGAGCAATAATAAAAAATCAGATGAGATCCATGGATTATTGACATGGTTTAACACAGTTGTCTCTGGGACTGGGGTCCATGATGTGCATCTCGATGACAAGAGCAGCGATCATGATTACAAGGAAATATTTCAAGAAAAGATTATGTCTGTGATTTCCGAATTGAAGGATCTACAGGTAGAAGCTCATACTAGGGGTACACTGTTGCAAGGTGAAAGGAGTCAAATTGAAGAGTTAACACGCAAACATGAAGCTCTTGAGAAGTCACTACAAGAGAAAGAGTCCCTGTTAAATCAGCTTCAAGGTTCTGGAGATTCTGGTCGAGCAAGTACAGCGACCTCTGAAATTTTGGAAGTTGAATCTATGGTGAGTTAATCAGCGATCTTATCTCCTTGGTAAAACATAGATGAGTCATCATAATGCTATTTTTCTGTGCGAACTACTTTTATAAATTAGTTCTTGCTTCCTATTTGTATTTTGCGTTTCCATTTATCTCCATATATGATCTGTTCATTTTCCTGCTTCTATTTGATTTAAGTTATTCTTTGAAAAGTTATTACTTTCAAATCTTGTAGGTGATGTTGAGCTGGTCCTATTTGATTGTTGTGATGTGTCTGGGTGTGCATGTTATTTGTCCATAGTTGTATGGATTTTATTTGATTGGTTAAGGGCTATTTACCATGTATAGCATCTAGTTTGTTTTCTTTTGCTCTTGAATTTATATTTTCCAGTGCAGATTTCTTGGGATTTAACATAAACACACTTTCAGCAAGGCTTTAAATTGTATAGGCTATATTTTTCTTTATTTACCAAGGGATCTTTACTGTGGGCTAAAGTACTAGGATTGGATGTTTGCATTATGGAAAAACCTCTGTAAGCACATTTTGATTTGACATCCATGAATTACGCTATGGTTGAAACTCTATATTGAAGGGATCTTTCATCTTCCATATTCAAGAAAATTAGTTTTGTTTTTTTTGATGTAGTTTTGATGCTCTAGTTGGAACTGTTATTCTTATTACATCAAGAGCTTGATTTGAGTGAATTTTGGTGCAGATGAACAAGAGGGCAGTTCCAGGGTCCTCAGTTGTACCTCAGGTCCGTGGTTTACGGAAAGTCAATAATGATCAAGTGGCCATTGCTATAGATATGGATCCAGGTAGTGATAGTAGGGTAGAAGATGAGGATGATGATAAAGGTACTCTCTCTCTCTCTCTCTGTGCATCAAAGCAGTTAAGTTGTGTTGAACAAATGCTCATTTTCCTTTTGCCATTATTTCTTCCACCTTAGTTCATGGTTTCAAGTCGCTCACTACATCAAGAGTCATTCCAAGATTTACAAGACCAGTGACTGACATGATTGATGGTGTATGGTAGGCATTCATATCCTTCTCTCTTGCATGAAGGGTAAAATCTGTTATACAACTGGATAAGAACTAACCTGTGTACGCAATGATTCAGGGTATCATGTGATCGAACACTCATGCGGCAACCTACTTTCCGGCTTGGTATCATACTGTATTGGGTTGTAATGCACGCGCTTCTTGCAACTTTTGTTGTTTGAGAAACTATACTGGTTAGTTTCTTGGCAAAAAAGTTTCTTCATGGATAATAGTATCATTTTTTGGTCAATCCTGTAAAAGGTGGGGCGAGCTTCTGCTACTTGATAATGAGTCGTGCATTTCCTGGTTCACAGGTTTTGTGACAAGGCGGGGGGGGCGGCATGTATGCAGTGCAAACAATGGATTGGCCTCTCATGTATAATGTTTGGTTTTTATTTTTGTTTCTAGAAATGGTGAGTTAGGTATATCATTAATCATTTACGGTCAACCAGGCTACATTGTGATATGCTATTTTTATTTTCACAAGTCCCAGATGCCTGGTTGTTTCAAATAAACAAGAAAGAGTTGTCTCTACTTAGAACCATATCAGGTGTTGCTTTGTTATTACGGATTGTGTCTGCCAGTCAAACAGTTTCTTCTTTTATCCTTGTACAGAGGAGAATTTGAAATCAGCCATTTTTATGTACGGGCTATTGGAATTTTTGATTTACAGCGATGCGTTTACATGAAGCATACACTTTGTTGTTGCCTTCAGGAACCTTCCCACACTCCACAGCCTCAGACTCTCCGGTCTGCCAATATCCTCCCATCACCTGAAACCCACTGGCAATCATCACGCAAAATCCTCTTTTGGCGTAATTGAGTAGAGGCTCAACTCTGTTGCTGATCAATTCACTGCTTCGGCTAAGTCCGGGTCACTAAGGTACCCTCCGTGGAAGGCTGGTGAGGAAAATTTCCTCCCACTGAAAACTCAGCTCCATGCCCTTCCTTAACCTTCCGGTTTGACCTCCAACGGCTGGATAGGCAGCTCAATTTCTCTAACCCTCTTAATTGACTTGCTCATCTGAGCCCCAGAGTTATCAGACCCCAAAATTTTTCAATCCACCTTCCATCCCTTAGACCAAAGCCGTTTTTGAGTCCAACGTGGACACTCGGATCTAGTTCTCTGGTAAGGATATCCACCGGGTGGTCTTGGCGATTGTTTTTTTTTTTATCGGCGAAAACAGATTGAAATTGAACCTCTTCCGAGGAAGAAAAGGGATACAAAAAAAGCACCCTAGCTACGGGATGCGGAGAAAACAAGATACAAACAAAATTCCAAGTGAAATGCCTACCTGTAAAATGTAAAAACTTAAAGCTATTGTAGATGCTTCAAGTTTGGGAGCTGCTGAACAAAGATGACATATCCTGAAACTAAGACCCTAACATCAAAGATTACTGAAAGTAGTTTGTGAGAGTCCTTGGATGATCTGAAGATCTGAGATGCCCATAAAAACCATCCGCACCCTTTACTACATTGATTGTTGATCACCTTGTGGCTGTTGAGATCATGCTTCTTGTTGCCTGCCATCCAAGTGATTCTTGATTTTTGATTTTTGATTTGCCGAATGAAGAAAGTCGTGATCTTGAAGTAACTTTGTTTTACTGAATAATGGTTGACGCTACTCCTGTGGAAATTGAGAATGTGCTTCTTTGATTCTTGCTGGGCAAGGAACTGATTGAAAGCTTCTCTAAAAAGCAGGGGAACCAAGGGATGGACCCGCAGACAGAAGAAGAGAAAAAAAGAAACAAAACCAGAAACCCTCAGCTTAAAACACTCCATAAACACCCCAGCCTAGAAAAAGGCACTACCCACGCACAAAAAAGGCCCTAAAAACAAACTACCTCCGCACAGAAAAGAGAGAGCAAGAGGAAGAGAAGAATACCCCAACCTAGCAAATCAGCAACCAAACAAACCAGACTAAAACAACAAGACCCCTTCCCAACCCAAGCAACGCAGCCCCGAGAACATAAAGCCCCAAAGGAAAACAAATCACCTTTTAGCCACCTGTCAAGGATTAGAAACCCAATCCTGAAATGTAAAGTGATGACTCTAGTTGAATAAAGCCCACTCCCAACTGAAAGACCTGTTGATTATATTGGAGAATATAGCTTCTTTATCTTCCTTTTCCCCTTTGAAAATTAAAGCATTTCTAGCTAACCACAACTGTCAGATTGTTGCTTGTAGAATGTTGCACCAACTTCTTTTGAATTTTGAGGGGACTAGAGTTCCCCAAGAGTTAAACATGCCTTTGATATCAGCAGGGCAAACCCAATTTAAACACCACCAAGATAATATGAGAGTCCATGTCTCCCAGGATCTATTACAATGCAAGAGTATATGCGCTCCATCTTCAAAATCCCAAGCACATTGAGGACAAAGCAATTGTTGAAGTGAGAATTCCATCCCTCTAGACTCCAGAAAGCATCGAGAAGGTATTGCTTCTAGACATGCCAACCAACAGAAAGCCGAGATTTTTGAGGGGATCCCCGAGACCCAAAGATTGACAGACCAGTTGAGAACTGAGGTACCTTGGTGAGCAAGTAAGTTATAGAACTTATGAACAGAGAAATCTTTTTCATCAGATTTCCATCTCAGTTTTTCCTCTTCCATGGTTAATGTGGTTGAAGTTAGAATTTCATAAAGGACTCCCCATTCTTGTAATTCCCATCCTCTAGGATCTCTTCTCAAATCCAAATCCCACTCCTCTCCATCCCAGAGCTCAGAAATGACATGTTTCTTTGTCTTTGCTAGTGAATATATTATTGGAAAGAGGATTATGAAGTTTAGCTCTCTCCACCATACATCCTCCTAGAAGAATATCCTTGAACCTCTTCCCAAGATCCAACAAAGCCTTTTGGAGCCAAACAAATTAGCAAACCTGGGATCCTTTGCTAGTGCAATGATAAGTGTGATGAAGCTAGAGTTGTCAATTTCTGTGAAGCTTGGTAAATCCCACTCCTTTGAGCTCCCTCCATATTTTTGCACAGATGATCTGTTTCCAAAGTGAATTTTCTTCCAATACAAATCTCCACCACCACTTTACTAATAATGCTATATTCATCAATTTTAAGCTTTTGATTCCTAATCCCCCTGCCTTATATTTACAGACTTGTTTCCATGGTACTTTAAAGAAAACCCTTGCTGGAGCTGCCCCATGCCATAAAAACCTTCTTTGCCAATTTTCCATGGCCTTCAAAACTCTTTTTAGAGCCAACAATAATGATAAGTAGTATAAGGGTAATGCAGATAATGTAGATTTGATGAGTGTTAGTCTTCCCCCTAAGGTTAAGAATTTTGCTTGCCATAATCCCAATGCCTTTTTGAAATTCTGTAAGATTGGTTTCCAAGTAATAAGCCTTTTATGATTTGCTCCCAGTGAAAATCCTAGGTACTTGAGTGGAAGTGAATCTGTCTCACAGGTCAGAATTGATGCATATTGCTGGGCTTCATCCTCTGATAAGTTCATTGGTATGGTGACTGATTTATTGTAATTAACCTTCAGACATGCAACTGCTTTAAACATAGATAATGCATGCTTCAGATTTGCTGCTCCTTGAGTTGTTGCTTGAATGAAGAAGATTGAGTCATCTGCAAATTGTAGATGTGTGATGCAAGGGCCAAAAATTCCCATTGATATTCCTTGGAACTGATTGTTACTTGAGCCTGCTTTCATAACTTGATTTAAACATTCTGCCACCAGAGCAAATAGAAGTGGAGATAGAGCACAACCCTGCCTTAAGCCTCTGAACAATTGAAAGTCAACTGAGGGTGATCCATTAATAAGTATTGAAACATGAGCTTTAAAACATGATATCATCCATAGCCTCCACAATGATCCAAACCCCAATCTTTCTAGTAATTTCATCACAAACATCCAATGAACATTGTCAAAAGCCTTTTCAAAGTCTGCTTTAAAAACCAATGCCTTGATCTTCAGCCTTTTGATCCTCTGAAAAACCTCAGAAGCTGCTAAAATTCCATCTAGAATCTGCTTCCCAACAATGAAGCCTGTCTGTTCAAACCCCACAAGTGAACTCACCACTTCTTTTAACTTGAGTGATAATAGCTTTGACAAAATTTCATAAGGGCCTCCCATGAGACTTATTGGCCTGTAGTCTTGAAAGGTCAATGGAGCCTCACATTTTGGAATAAGGGCAATAAAAGATGAATTTAAACCCTTGCCTAGGTGACCAGACATATGGAAATGTGTGAAGCAATTCAGGAGATCTTCCTTGATAATTGACCAACAGATTTGGAAGATTTTGAGTGTAAACCCATAAGGGCCAGTAGCTTTGTCACCAGAGCAAGCTATTATTGCCTTTAAAATCTCTTGTTCAGTAAATGGTCTTTCCAACCAAAGAGCTTGTGATTCAATGATGCTGTTAAACTGAATTTGGTCTATGATGATAGGATTTGAAGGAGGTTGAGAATACCTAGCATTGAAATGAGTAACTGCAACATATTTAATTGAGATAGGGTATTGCAGTAATTCCTGATTAACCAATACCTATAATACTTTTTTCTTTGCCCCCTTGTAATTGGCAATTGAGTGATAGTATTTTGATCCTTTATCCCTCGCATTGAACCATTTTCTTCTTGCTTTCTGACTCCATAGCTTAGACAGTGCTTTTGTTTTTTTAATTAGCTCAGCTCTTAGGGCTCCTCTTTGGTTACATTCTGCTGGGGTAAGTCTTCTATCTTCTACAGTTTCATTAATATGGTCTAGATTGATCTTGAGAGAGGTTATCTCAATCTATAGGAGGCCATAGACTTGAATATTCCTAACTTTTAGCTTTTCTTTTAGCAATTTGAACTTTTGCCAAAGAATGAGATGTGGTTGTCCAGTGGCTTTGAAAGATGACCAGAAATTTTGCACTATTTGAAAGAATCTGCTATCTTCAGTCCATATGTTTAGAAATTTGAATGGCCTGGGGCTCCAATCCAATTGATCATCATAGAGAGTAACTGGCCTATGATCAGAAATGGTTCTTGGGAGACAATGTTGGGTGAGCTTGTTGAATATACTGAGGAAGTCCATGGATATAAAAAACCTATCAATTCTGGAAGCCCTAGACCTTGGCCCAAACCATGTATCTTTACCCCCAGTGACAGGAAGATCAATAAGAGCTAAGGATTCCACTAGTGATTAAAGAGAGGTTGCATCTACAATATTAATTTTGTTGTTAGATCTCGCAGAAGCTGCTATCATAGCATTGAAATCTCCCGCTAATACCAGTAATGGTTCTGGATGAAGGGCTAGAATCTCTCTCAGCAAAGAATCCCATAAAGCTTTTCTACCCCTCTTTAAATAAGGGGCATAAATATTTATAATGCAACATTTTTCATCCAGCTCTTTTAGTTTTCCAATCCAGATCATTGCTCCTTGAATTTTCTTTATGCTGATCATCTGAAAATATAAAGACCTCCATCACATAATGAGGCCACCTGATAGTCCTATTGCAGGAATGTGATTCATCTCCCAACCCCAGATTAGCCCACATGCTGTAAGAAAGTCAAAAGGAATAGACTCAAGCTTTGTTCTTGCATCAAGATCATCTGAGGTTGTTGCTTGCGTATCAAGTCACTTGGTGTCCTCTTATTTTGAGATGAAGACACATCTCTTAGATTCCAAGAAAGGATTTTCATGGGAGAGCAGCTGTGAGTTTATCACTCACAACCAAAGCAAGTTCTGATTCAGTATCCAAATCCAAATAATCATCTTCACTTCCTGAATCTAAATCAACTCCCAAAGAATGGTCAGAGTGAAGAGAAGAGAGGTGATATACAACCTGTTCATCACTACAGTCAGCATATAAGCCAATCGGTTTACCAAAAGTCCATGTCTGTCTTGCTTCTGCTACTTTCTTTTTATGGATTTTTGACCTGGGATTTTCCTCTTTCTATTTGGATCTAGTCTCTTAGGGATGTGGAGAGAGAACATGTTTGGTTTTCTTGCTTTTGAGCTTCTTAAATTTGGTTTTCGGAGGGAGAACTGATTTGTTATTTGTGAGCCCCAAGAAATCTGACACCTCTTTAGTTTGTGGGTCATGTAACAGTGGATTTGTGTAAATTGTGGAGGCAAAGTTACCACTGGTAATTTCATTTAAGCCTTGCTTTGTACTTGTATTGATAAAGAAGAGTGAAGAGTCTTGTTCCATATCAGAAACATTTAATGCTTCCTTTTCCAAAGCTACTCCCTCTGCTGAAATTTCATGACAGACCTCTTGGGCCCCTTGAGCCACTCCCTCCAATAAATGATGATGCGCCCTTGTACCTTCATCTTTAGGAATGGTCGAGACTGGTTCTTGTATGACCCGAGTAGTTGATAGGATTTGGTTTGGTTCTGTATAAGCAATCAGAGTTTTCGTTTGAGTGTGGATTTCTTGCTCTTCTTGTATGAGTCTTGCATTGTTGAACTGAATTTTCTGAGTTGCTGAATTGTGTGAGCCGTCCCTTTTCCTGTTTCGCTGTTGCTCTTGATTTTTGGGGTTACTCATATCATTAGTATCCTTTACCACCAGATCATGTAGTTCATTGTTTGTCTGAGATGCAGTATTGATGATTTCCAGGGTTGGTTGGCCTAATTGTTGCAGCTGATCAGAGCTTTGATGAGAGACATTCCTTTCCCGACCAATATTCTTTTGAACTTCCCTGTTTTTGTCAGCCAATGGAGTAACTCTTTCCTGCTCCATATGAGTAACAGGAGTAACAGTGTCAATCTGGTCTACAACTATCTGCGAGTTTGTCTGCTTATTAGCCTCTGTGTTTCTTTTTTGTATCCTCTGAGAAGAGTTGATGTTGTTCTCCAAAACTTGCACCAGATCCTCCTTCTGCTTATGGGCTTATGAGATTCTTTTTTCACACTTCTGAGTTGAGGTATTGTCATTTTCCAAATCTTGCGCCATGCCCTCCAACCCCAGCTCCGAACTAAATTCCTTTGAGGACGAACTAGATGGGCTTTCTTCTTGAGATGAACTTAAGTCAGTCTTCTCCTTAATAATCTCAGGCACTTCATCAATAGAGATAGGGGTTACTAAAATCTTGTAGCTTTGTTGGCCTAAGTAGATTTCTTCCTCAATTGGAGTTGACTTGTAAGAGTTTGAATGGATCATCACATAGGCTACATCAAGTTGCCACCCGCTTTTGGTTGTAGGATGAGTATAGACATATTCTCCAAGGTTGTGAATTGTTGCTGCAAATGTTTCTTCGCACCACCCTTGGAAGGGGATTCCATATATAGCTACCCATTTGAAAATTCCTCCTTGTTGATATATATATTCTTTTTCCTGGTATGAGTGTGAGCCATTTGCTTAGCCAATCTCCATCATCGAGCATCATTTCTTTATCAAAGAATGTATCCGGACAGTGAACCATAAGAGCTCT
>JAYMSV010000282.1:0-18767 GCA_036897745.1 Erodium moschatum
TGCAGGCGGCAACTGGACGTAGCTCCTATTCTGGGAGTGAACCAGTATAATCTCTGGTGTTCTTCTATTTATCGTTTTTAATTGTTTATCGTTCTTCGGGAACATGAATTAGGGTTTAATTCCTAATTCCTTTCACCACATCCGTTCACATGTTAGACAACAAAAATGAAATATAAAACTAATAAAAATAACATAATCACCAAAGGATATTTATTCTTTTGTATCATTTCAATTATTTCTTTTAAATTTATTATTATAATGTCTCAAGGGGAAAGAAGATAGAAGAAAAACTAAGAGCTCTCATAACTGAATATCATAATCTGATGATAAACATTTGAGAGAAATGAAAGAGAATTCCCAAGCAACAATAGATAGGAAAAGTCAATGTCAGTTGAAGCGTGAAGCCTCCTCAACTTTCGGTTGTAGGTGATAATTAAGACACCAACTTTGCTTCATATACTTAAACTTATTGTTTCTTTTTTTCGAATAGCAAATGTATTTTATTTTTCATTAATCACCTCACCTGATTTTTTGTGTCATCCAGATTAATTGTTTTTGAAATGTACATTTTCTCATTGTTTTTGTTTAACAAAACAATATCCAACGTCTGATATTTATATTTCTAACATGTTGATAAGTCGTACATGTCATTTTAATATACTCACTCGTACACAAATCTATCGGCACACTGTACGGTATCTAAATTAACTATTCTATTTTCTAATAATATTTTTGTCTGTAAAAAAATCAATTATTTTAATATATTAAATAAATGTTTGACTGAAATGGACCTTTTGTGTGCGCCACCACAATCACAGATAGATAAAAAGAGTGACCCAGAAGAAGAAATAAAAAAACAAATAAAATAAAAATAAAAGCAGGCAGAAGAGAGAGAGAGAGACAGAGACAGAAGGACACCGAGGTTGAAAATTTTGTTCGATCACCACACGATTATCGTGAGTCCCTTTATCGCAAATCTAATCTCATGGATTTATCGTCTTCTTCACTTCCCACCTTCACCTTCTCAATTCAATTACATAGGTCTCTCTCTCTCGATGCATTTCTATATTTTATTCACTTCAATTCAACTATTATTATTATTATTATTATTATTTACATGCCGCAAATCTAGTCGATTTTGTTTTCAATTATTATATTGCCTCTCGCTGATCTGATTAAGGTTTTTGCTTCAGACTTGCATTTTTTCCCATTACTTTTTATGGGTTTCTCTTCCGCGTATTCATAATTTTGTGTTTTTATTTGATTATTTGAATTAATTGGTATTTGCAGTGACTTTTGATACTGTATTCAGAATTGGAATTTGAGGGATTCGGGAAATTTACCCTATTTTGGAGGTTGAGGTTGAGGTTGAGGCCTTTGAATTTCAGGTCTCTGGAGTTCAAATTATAGCTCTTCACTTGCGGGTATGTTAATTTTTCCAGAAAATATCTTCTCTTTATGATACTTCTGGTTGCTGAAAACCGTACTAGTTCAGGAATTTTGCTTTATACTTTGCTCGTTTTACTACTCTTTTTCTCTCCCAATGAATCAGTTTGACATTTGCTTCTTGAGATTTTTATCAGTTTCTCTCGCTTTTCTTATCATATTGTGTTTGTGACCCTACAGCCTTTGTTTGCTTTGCTCAAGTTTAGTTTTGCATTTTCTTATTGCCCGGATATTGATTTGTGGTGTACTATTTAGACTGGCAGATGAGAATCTTATAAAATGAGGGGGCTCGGGTGGGATCGTTGTCCATGGGCACCCCCGACAACAAACTGTCCGAGCTAGTCGACATAGTTAAGTCTTGGATCCCTAGGAGGACTGAACCAACGAATGTGTCGAGGGACTTTTGGATGCCCGATAACAGCTGCAGGGTATGCTACGATTGTGACTCCCAGTTCACAGTTTTCAACCGAAGGCATCATTGTCGACTTTGCGGGCGTGTTTTCTGTGCCAAGTGTACGTCAAACACAATTCCTTCCCCATCTGATGAACCAAAGATTGGCCGAGAAGACAGCGAGAGAATCCGGGTTTGTAATTATTGCTTTAAGCAATGGGAGCAGGGAGTAGCAGCAGCAGTTGAAGATGGGACTTGTGTGCCCAGCCCTGGTCTCAGCCCATCACCATCTGCAACAAGCTTGGCTAGCACCAAGTCCAGCTGCACCTGTAATAGTAGTAACAGCACTGTCGGTTCAACTCCTTATTCTACTGGACCTTACCAGCGTGTCACATATAGTTGTGGTCTTACCCCTTGTCAGTCTGCCGAAATGGATCCAGATACCATAGTGCAGGACAATATAGCATCAGCAAGGGCTACAAATTCCAGTGTTAACACAGACGATGTAGCTCCTGATAAATTTGGCTTTTGCATAAACAGGTATACTTGTTATTTATCTTCCAGAGCGCGTCGCCTTCTATAAAGCTGCAAACATCTTTATGCTATTTGGTAAATCGTATATGATCAGCACATGGATGTTATTTCATATTTTGAGTCTCTTATTTAATATTTCTGTCATGGCTTATATCAAACAGTGCTTGTATTTACCATGGTTTCCCAGTCTCACAGTCCTGTGCTTTGATGTGTTCTCAGTTATTGCTTCACCATTATCTGTTTATATTGTCTAGTGTCAGGAGCGATGATGAGGATGATGGTTATAGTGCATATCATTCAGATCTGGAAACAAGGCATTTTTCTCAAAATGATGACTATTACGGTGCTGTCAGTCTTGGCGAGGCACTGCATAAAGATCATCCAACTGAGAATATTGGGGACACCAAGAGCATGAGCTCCTCACCGCTAGCTGAAAATCATAATAATGAGGGTGTGGAAGAAATTAAGAGAACTGGGGAAGGAGCGGAAGAACATCAACGTGATCATGGTGATGAATGTGAAACTCCTCTATATGATGTGGAAGGTAGAGATGCTGAACCCGTGGACTTCGAGAGCAATGGACTGCTCTGGGTTCCTCCAGAACCAGAAGATGAAGAAGATGAGAGAGAAGCTGTTTTATTTGACGATGACGACGATGATGACGGTGTGACAGGAGAGTGGGGATACTTACGCTCTTCAAACAGTTTCGTTAGTAGGGAGTTAAGTGGAAGGGACAAGTCAAGTGAGGAGCACAAAAAAGCCATTAAGAATGTGGTGGAGGGGCATTTTAGAGCTTTGGTGGCTCAGCTTTTGCAGGTTGAAAACCTACCTGTGGGTGATGAAGATGACAAAGAGAGTTGGTTGGAGATTATTACATCTTTGTCATGGGAAGCCGCTACACTCCTTAAGCCAGATATGAGCAAGGGAGGAGGAATGGATCCGGGTGGATATGTGAAGGTAAAATGCATAGCTTGTGGGCGCCGTAGTGAGAGGTAATTATTTGGACTAGATTTCAAGTGTTCATTTATAGTTTTACCAAATAGATGCAAATCAATTTGCAATAATTTGGCCGACCTCTGTGGTAGCCAGTAATGTATTTTCTAGGTTTCTCTTGCAACTTTTTTTGTTTGCTAATGATTTATTTCCTCCCAACTTTTAAAGATTTTTCTCTTCTTTTTGTTTCAAGAATTCGAATGTTCAAATCAGTACATGATGAAATTGATCACATTTTATGTTGTCAGCTCAGTGCATCTCCTCATCATGTGTTGATTGAGTGTTTCATATATTTGGCTCACCAAGACTTGATTGTTCTCTTATACATTTTTTTGCTGAAACGTGCTCAATATTCTTCCTGATGTAACTCCATTGTCTTCGTAAAAGCTTGAAACTGTTCCATACAGTTTTATCATGTTGTTGCCTGCCATTTTTCTTAAAACTGATGCTATTTCGATTTCATTTTTTCTAGCATGGTGGTTAGAGGTGTTGTTTGTAAGAAAAATGTGGCTCATCGACGAATGACATCAAAAATAGATAAACCTCGATTTCTGATTCTCGGAGGAGCTTTGGAGTATCAGCGGGTCTCTAACCTGTTGTCGAGTTTTGACACACTGTTGCAGCAGGTTTTAGTTGCTCACCTTTCTTTCTCATTTCGTTTCTCAATTAATTTTCTTAATTCTCTGGATTCTGATGTAGGCTCAAGCAAGAGTGGAGACAGTCTTTTGATTACTCAGTTTTTGCCATTGTTTTAGAAAATTGGTTTGCTTCATATGCTCATATGCCTTTTACCCATTTTCCAGGAAATGGACCACTTAAAGATGGCCGTTGCTAAGATTGACTCTCATCACCCAAGTGTTCTTTTGGTGGAGAAGTCGGTATCAAGATATGCACAAGAATACCTCCTTGCAAAAGACATCTCACTTGTTCTGAATATTAAGAGACCTCTCTTAGAGCGTATAGCTCGATGCACTGGGGCACAAATAGTCCCTTCAATTGATCATCTAACATCGCAGAAGCTTGGGTATTGTGATACATTCCACGTGGAGAAGTTTTTTGAAGCACATGGCAGTGCTGGGCAAGGTGGAAAGAAATTGACAAAGACCCTTATGTTTTTTGAGGGCTGCCCCAGGCCTTTGGGTTGTACGGTAAGTACTGCTATCTATATACTCAAGCACACACTAATATGAATATGAACTTCATTGTTCTAAAAGAGTGCTGAAAACCTATTGTATGTGGGTTCTCATGTGTTACTAGAGTGTTCTTTTTTAGCTGTGACTACTTTTATGACATTGGTAGAGAATTGCTATTACCTGTTCGTACCTTACAATAATTAAGATGGATATCTTGTTTTACTTCCTTCCAGATTTTGCTCAAGGGTGCTAGTGGGGATGAATTGAAGAAAGTGAAACATGTGGTTCAGTATGGAATTTTTGCTGCTTATCACTTGGCCCTTGAGACATCTTTTCTTGCTGATGAAGGAGCTTCACTTCCAGAGCTCCCTTTAAAGTCTCCAATAACTGTTGCATTACCTGTTAAACCATTAAGTATTGACAGGTCCATCTCTATCATACCTGGTTTTGCTGTACCCATCACCAACAAGCCAGCTAGTCCCCAGCTTATGTACGAATCACAAAAATCCAGCAAAGATCTCATTTCAGATGGATCTTCTGTTGACCCTATTTGCAAAATTGGGGAAGCAGAACCAGAACCGGGATGTCTTTCTAAAGGCACTACATCTGCAGAACTTGTCATGAACTCTATAGGATCTACTGGTACTGTCAATTCCTGGTCCCCCACAGGTCTGGATTTTACAGTTCCTGACAGTAACGAGTGCCCCTCAGATCATGATAATAATATAGGCCCTAAAGAGTTTTGTTGGTCCAGTACAGCTGACAATAGGGAAGCTGTTGTAAATAATGATTTAACTCCCAACTCTTTTACCACCTTAGAGGCATTTGGACAAAGTCCTGGCAGTAGATCCCTGGGTACTTCAGGGTTGACAGTTCTGGAGCAAGATAGTAGTAATCTTATTGAGGAGATGGGATCTGTAAAGGAAGAGTTTCATCCCTCTCCTTCAGACCATCAGAGTATTTTGGTGTCACTGTCCACACGTTGTGTGTGGAAGGGGACTGTATGCGAACGGGCTCATCTTCTTCGAATCAAATACTATGGGAACTTTGACAAACCTTTAGGACGGTATCTGAGGGATCATTTGTTTGATCAGGTATTTATCATGTTCTACTACACATATACTTGAGAACACACACATTCACATTAGCAATTTTTTGCTTGTCGAACTTAGGACCCACGTTAAAATTGAATATGCTTCTCTCTTTTCAGAGTTTCCGTTGTCATTCCTGTGAGTCGCCATCAGAAGCACATGTTCATTGCTATACTCATAGGCAAGGCAGCCTTACAATATCTGTTAAGAAGTTTGGAGAGTTTGTTTTGCCCGGAGAACGTGAAGGAAAGATTTGGATGTGGCACAGATGCCTGAGATGTCCTCGGAGTAATGGTTTCCCTCCAGCCACTAAGAGAGTAGTAATGTCAGATGCTGCCTGGGGTTTATCCTTTGGGAAGTTTTTGGAGCTAAGCTTTTCAAACCATGCAGCTGCAAGCAGGGTTGCAAGTTGTGGCCATTCACTTCACAGAGATTGTCTCAGATTCTATGGGTATGCTTCTACTCTTCATAAAATAAAGTTAGCGGTAATATGAAGTATTTAGTTTGTTAAGCAGTATTCTACCATACACATGCCCTATTTGCTTGCACACAAATGTAATGTGCTGGTCCTGTTCTGCATCACGCCATAGTAGTACACCTTTACTTCAAATATTATTCTATATCTGAGAAAAATGTGTGGCTGCCTTGGAGAATGTATAATTTAGGGAATAGGTATTTTTTTGAAGCGTCTATTTGCATTCAGTTTATGGGTTCATTAGCCTTATGATGGGAATTCGATTTCTATTTGTCATGACTGGCTCTCTTACATCACTGTTCAATACTTGCAGTTTCGGGAGAATGGTTGCTTGTTTTCGCTATGCCTCAATTGATGTTTATTCGGTTTATCTCCCTCCACCGAAACTTGACTTTAACCTTGATTATCAGGAGTGGTTACAAACAGAAGCAAATGAGGTGCATTCATTGCGAATTCTATTTTTGAACACATAAGGAAATATAAATTTCTCAATGCTTGTAGGGTTATTGTTCTTGTTTGATAGGTGCATGAGATGGAAGAGCACCTATTTACTGAAGTATACAATGCCATTCATAGAGTTTTTTCTGAAAAAGAGTCGGGTGTAGGACTGCAAGGTAGTGGCTGGAGAGCATCTGAAACAATATGTTGTATTACCGAACTTGAAGGCATTCTACAAAAGGAGAAAGAGGAGTTGAAGGTAGAAACTGACCTTCCGCTGTTCTTAAGAGTGTCAATATAGTTGTCTATAGTAGTTGTTGACGTTCCTCTTTTTCAATATTTGGTTTTGGCTAATAAGCTTTCCTAATTTGCTACCTTTGAGCTACATCATGCTCTCAGAGATGCAATAATTAATTTTTGAATAGGCAGGGGCGAAGCTATGAAGGGCTATATGGGGGCTCCCCAATCTAAAAATTGTTTGTTTTATATCTGCTCCAAACTTGTTTATGAAATAGACATTCCCCTCTAGCCCCATTGATTTTTTTTTGAGTTCTAGTTCATTTTCTATGTTTCTAACTTCCATTCATTCAGTGGTATCTACTCAATGGATTTGTATAATTGTATTTAGGAGTCATCTCAAAAGATTAATAGGCAGATGAAGCGCGGTGAACCTGCAGTTGATATTCTTGAGATTAATAGGCTCCGGAGGCAGCTAATCTTCCTTTCCTATGTCTGGGACCAACGCCTAGTACATGTTGCTAATTCATATAAAAATTATCTCAAAGGTGGTTCAAGCAGGCCCAGCCCTAATTCGCTTGAGAAGGTCAATGAGTCCGATGTGGGTTCCAAAACGGGTAAAGGATCTAATATGTCTGACGCCCTTCTTAATGGAGGAAAAGCTGGTCAAATAAGCCAGCATGGCAGTGACATGGACTTGGATGTGATTCCTCGAAAGGAAACTGATCCTTGCCTTTCCTCTACTGCGTATCTGAGTGATAATCTCCCTTCAGAAGATGGCAATCCTGTACGAAGGGTTCTCTCAGAGGGGGAGTCCCAGATTATGACGAATTTGTCCGATACCCTTGATGCTGCATGGACCGGTGAATTTAGCCCTGCAAGCATGACGACTAAAGATAATGGCTTTTCGTCTTCTCTGGTAAATTCAGCTGCAGAAAATTCAGACTTGGCGTGTTCTCCCAGCTTAAAGGATCCTAGCAGTTTGGAGAAGTCCAAGATTTTGGAGGGAATGCCTTACATGAATTTATATAGTTCGTTGAAGTATTCTGTTTTGAATCTTCAAAAACTTGGTTTGGGTGAGTACAGTCCCGTCTATGTCAATTTGTTGCGGGAGTTCGAACGCCAAAGTGGTGCTAGGCTGCTTTTGCCTGTTGGTGTTAATGACACGGTTGTGCCTGTTTATGATGATGAACCCACTAGCATCATATCATATGCCCTTGTCTCATCAGATTATCATGCCCAGATGTCTGAGCCTGATAGATTGAAGGAGAGTGGGGAGCTTACAACTTCGTTCAGTACTATGTCTCTTTTTGATTCAGTAAATCTTATGTCACTGCATTCGTCTGATGAGTTAGGTTTTGATTCTTACAGAAGCCAAGGTTCTATAGATGAGAACATGTTATCTATGTCAGGGTCTCGTAGTTCCCAGGTTGCAGACCCACTCTTGTATACAAAGGATTTACATGCCAGAGTTTCAATAGTAGATGAAGGTCCTCTTGGTAAGGTGAAGTATACAGTGACTTGTTACTATGCAAAGCGTTTTGAGGCTCTAAGGAGGATCTGTTGTCCTTCAGAGTTAGATTACATACGATCCCTTAGTCGTTGCAAGAAGTGGGGGGCACAGGGTGGCAAAAGCAATGTTTTCTTCGCCAAAACTTTGGATGACCGATTTATCATCAAGCAAGTTACCAAGACAGAGTTGGAGTCATTCATTAAGTTTGCATCTGCTTATTTTAAGTACTTGTCAGAATCAATCAGCACAAAGAGTCCGACATGTCTGGCAAAAGTGCTCGGGATTTATCAGGTATTTTCTTACATCCTTTGGGATTCAAACAATTATTTCAGGGTTTAGTTTTATGAATAATCTAACCTCGAACAGTCCAATAGTATGCCCAAGTCAAGTTGTTTCGATCTATAAATTACTTGTGACCTTGACTTTCAACATTTGCAGATTGGATAGCAACTTTGTTCAAATTTGTCATATTTTGTAGCACCTGTACTATTTCACGGGAGAAAGAAAGTGCAAAAGCTGGGCTAATAGAAATTGTTAAACAATGAGAATATCCCTGGCTGGGCTAATGGGATGGGTGAATTGAGATTTTAATTTTATTTTATTCCAACATTTTTTTAGCTTACAAATTGATATATTCAACCATACTAAATAATTTAAAATACGAAATGGAAATTTCGCAAATGCTCCTTCAATGTCCTTCCTTGCCGCCTCCTGATGTTTAGCAAATAATTTTTTGTTTAGGTAGTTGTGGTAGTGGTATGGTTTTCACAAATGCAGCCTAAGGTGGATAAATACCATCAGTTAAATAGTAAGGAGTAGTGTACTCGTTACTGTTCACCGTGTAGTGCATTTGTGGTTGATGGCCTTGGATAGCTTCTGTGAACACTGTTGATTGATTGAGTATGTTGATGTCGTTGTGCGAGCCTGTGACACTGGAAAACACCTGAATTATGCGATTGTATCTGTAACATGCTTTTAAAATGTCAGATGTGGATATTTTAACTTTACATATGGCAAAAATTAGAAGTGGCAAATTGCTGAATGCAGTTAAACCAATATGCAATTCCATAACCATTCCATTTTGTTAAATTGTTTTTCTAAAACACAATTATTAAAACCTTGTCATTTCGTTTGTACTTTACTTGAAGGTATCAAAGCAGCTTAAAGGAGGGAAAGAAACAAAGATGGATGTACTGGTAATGGAGAATCTTCTATTTAGGCGTAACATTGTACGTCTTTATGACCTCAAGGGATCCTCTCGGTCACGGTATAATCCAGACACAAGTGGAAGCAATAAGGTCCTGCTGGATCAGAATCTGATTGAAGCTATGCCAACTTCTCCTATTTTTGTGGGAAACAAGGCTAAACGACTCCTAGAAAGAGCTGTCTGGAATGATACTTCATTTCTCGCTGTAAGTTAGATTCCACTGCCTCTCATGATGGTTATGTGCTTACATAAATTTGTTTTCCTGCATAATATTGTTTTCAGTCATTTTGCAACCAGTCTTGTGCATTTTCTCCTTTAGATACATCATGTAAGCAAATAATGAAAAAAAGTAAGTAGGTGTTGATAATGTGTGCTAAAGTAATTATTTATGTTGTTGCTTACAGTCAATTGATGTAATGGATTACTCGTTACTGGTTGGTGTGGATGAGGAAAATCATGAGCTAGTTCTTGGGATTATTGACTTCATGAGGCAATATACGTGGGACAAGCATCTTGAGACTTGGGTGAAGACGTCAGGCATCCTGGGCGGGCCTAAGAACACAGCTCCAACGGTAATCTCGCCTCAACAGTACAAGAAACGGTTCAGAAAAGCCATGACTGCTTACTTTCTCATGGTGCCGGATCAGTGGTCTCCCCCGAGGATCATCCCCAGTGCATCCCAATTGGATCTCCTCTTTGATGAGCAAGGCGGGTCTAATCTTGATTCATAATATGAATTAAATCTTTCTGTACATTCCCCGATGTAATTTGATTATCAATTTGTTCTTATAGTTTTGTAGTCTCCAACCATATTTGTTTTGGTACGTTCCTTTGTAATCTTTGTTGTAGGTTGTGTTTCTCATGAATGTTGTAGGTAGATGCGCCTGATTTTTTTAATAGAGGCAAGATAAGGCTCCTTTTATTGCCAAGAAACTCTGAAATTTTGGTTTATGGGGCAGCTCTTGTAAAAGCAAGTACTGAAATTTTAGGTTCTTAATCTCTGATAAATTCATTTAACAAGAGTAGAATGCCGTTGCACAATCTCTTTGTTCTTTGAACTCAAAGAGACATAACATAACTTGGTGCACATCAATCGATCGATTTGCTGATTTCATCGTTCCTATGTTGAGTTCTAGCTTCTGCTTGAAATCGCATGCATATAATGAACGGTATATGATACAGAGCAATATGAAACTGTAATGGCTTCTTGAACATAACACCTGCTCGTTGTTCTTATATTTTTCAGTTTCAGTCTAATAAAATGAATTATCATCGTTTTCATGCGGCAAAGGCTAAATCTGCATTATTCTGAAGCTGTTAAATCAATGCAAAGAATTATGATAATCCTATTCCTAGAGGAGACGGTCGAGTTGTGCTTGCAGATCCTCTATGGATACCATTTTAATAACGCCTTGGATTTCTTCGGCAGGATATTCCACCTTGAGCAGGGATTGAATTTGAATATGGGCTTCCACTATATTTGTCCTGCAATCACATTTTCAAATTGCTGTTGAAAATGTACTTGATTGATGAACATATCTGATCCAACATGGAAACAAAAAAAGGTTAAGTGACCTTATTGGTTTGAAGAGTATTGTTCTTGTTGATGGGTTCTGCAGATAAAGTTTCATTTTTGCCATCACTATGGGCAACTCTTTCTCAATAGCATCACTCACCTGTTTCCAAACAAGCACACTTAGAAACCTTAACAAATTGAATTGATGTTAATATGAGTAAAAGAAAAGGAAATTGATTACTAAAGGCAGAGAATTTCAATTATTTTTCAAGAAACAGTAACATAGTAGTTGTTTGTACCTTCTGCACAAGTGCGGCCACCTTATCTGGAGAAGCAAAAGCTTGATCCTTAACTGGTTTCGCCATTACTGATTCTGGCTCGCTGCCTGAGGATAGTGCGGCTTTCACAGCTGTCGCCTACAATACGAAACCAAATAGAATAATCAGACTACATACTAAGCTATATCCGATATAATGGGCGAATGAGAGGCCAAAAACTAACCTTGGTTACAAAAGAAAGCATGGGATCCACAATTTGCTTAGTGACTGACATAATGAACTCCTCACAAGTGGCTTTTAGGCTTTTCTCCAGTTCCTGCAACCACATAATAATGCTCATTCACAATCACCTGTTGCCGTGTTTATGTTGATTGAGCACAACATGGAAAAGAAATGTGCACAAACCTTCTTGGCATCTATTTGACTTTCCAGTATACGTGGAGACAATGTCCTAGCCAATGAACTTGACCTGGGCCACTCAAATATTGACGCCTGACCTCCAAGAATCCTTCTCAGGTGCTCCTATCAGTACATTCATCACTTGTCAGAATATTAAATCACATGACTTAAACTTACAGAAAATTACACACACAAGAGCTTTACAATGTACTGACCAGTAAATGAGAGAAATCAAGTTCCTTGTGTGTGACTGAAAATTCTATATCAAATGGCGCAATCTGGAAAGCCGAAACATGAGAAATATTAGCTAGTAGGTAACAAATGAAACCAGAGGGTGAAGATGAGAACCTGCTCCCTCAAGATCAGGAGATGCTTTATGAGGAAGAGTTGACCATCCATTGGTGATGAGTTCTTCATAATGAGTTTGCTTGCTTTCTGCAGCAAAACAAAGGAAACACTAGGGAGAAAGGAAAGCACACTAGTCTGTAGCATGTTGATGATATGATTGATTCTAGTCTTGATTAGCTTATCTATGTCAAGATACCTAATCCCTCTGCCCAAAGTAATGGTCAACTTCAGACATAGCACACTGTTAAAGAAAGCCATTTAATGCAACTTCAAAATCTAAACCATTCTTAAATGTGTAGTAAGAAAGTAATATGCTTTGACCTTTGAACTGGCAATGGAATTTGGAGCAGAGAGAAACTTCTTATACCTGGATGGATGTTGAGCATATTTCTACTGCTTCCTGGAGAAAATAGACTTGTTAACAAAGCAAGAAAAATGCTACTTTGCACAAGAACAGGAAGAAGGGATTCCATTACCTGTGCTAAACCAGTGAAAACTGCTGGTTCTAGACAACGATACAGTTTTGAAAGGCACGATATAGTTTTCTCTAGGGGCGGGTACCAAGTTTTAAATACATCTGGGTTTCCATCATCCTATAAGTTGATATATAATTAGCTATTTTTCATAAAACCAACCCAATATCACAAGTATCTTTCATGAATAAATAAATAAAGGCTAAACTATGGAAAACCAATAACAAGTTTGGTAAAACAATCTGGTAACAGTATTCAGATAACATTTAAATGAACTGAAATTTAAGATACTTACATATGCAGTTTCCGAGTCTTTCTGATCTGATTGCTCTAGCTTTCCAGGGTAATCCAGGTCCTCATCAGAATGAATGTAATTTGCTAGCTACAGGAGATATAAGATTCATGTTTGACAAAATCAACGCACTACCTTGAGAATGAGTGAGCAATTTCATGTTTGATAAACTTGAATTCATACATGCAATATATAGTTACAACATGAAAAAGTAGGATGAAAATAATTCTGCACATGCTAGGATCAATTAACAAACGCACCTCGTCACGTAAATATGTACGAGCACGAAAAGTTAGTCGCTCATGAACATCTGCTAGAATTCTCTGTAAAGTAGAGCCTATTCCTGCTAGTGACTCAACCCGCCTGCTGAGCTGTTCTCCGAGGACTTCAACTTTTAGGATGTCCACAAGTTCACAGAGAAAATCAACATTTATTTCGTGGATAAGTTTTGGGCGTAGTGTGTCATACAAGTAAGTAGATCTGTGCACATAACAAAAAGATATTTGGTAACATTTGGCATTATATCACGGGGAACTCTAATTATAACTTACAAAGATAGTAGAAAGGTTCAATCAATTCGGTCAGATATCAATATCTCAACCAATCTTTGTCAATGGAAGCACTAGCAAAACTATTTTATCTTTTACCGGATATTCTTTTCTTGCTTTCTGTCTCTGATGATATATATATCTAGGTGCAGTGTGGTAACTTTGAAACCTCACTAAGAATTCAGCTTGATTACTGCTTTTACCACAGTATATTAAGATATTATTTTATTCAGTTATGCATTAAAAAGGTTCATTTTTTACTTGTATAAGAACAATAAGTTCTAATACTAGATCTCAATGTATACAATTTGACCAAAAGGATGAACAGTGATGGACAAGAAGCAATAGGAAAGAAAGGCCCGAAAACTTACAAAGGATCTGTCAGTGGAGCCAAACTTGAGACATCGTCTGATGAAGACGGGAAAAAGTGACTAAAAAGCTGGTGCTCAAGTTGACAAACCTGAAATATTGCAGAACCATATCACAAATCAACTCCATTTGCCAAGCATATGACTACTTTATATAACTTTTCCATAGTTGTATGAATTTACACCATGCTGTAAAAGAACTACACGTCAATTAATAAGCAGTAATGCCAAATTTACTTGAGTAGTTGGCTACTGTGAGACCAACTATATAACACCAGAAACTAAAATTCAAACGGGAAGTAATACTTAAACTATGTCATTGTTATGAGAAGTTTCTCTTGCTATCATATGATTTTTACTGAAATCTTAATGATCAGTAACAGTACATTGCTTGCTGCTACAATTTCAAAAAAGAGTAAAACAAACAATGCTTCAAAGGATAGGTTTGGCATGTTGAAAAAAGAAGAGTTGATGGGAGTGATAGAAAAAATATAAGTGATTTCAAATCTCTAAGCGTTGGCTAAGTAAAAGGAAAACAGAACAACTGAATCACTAAGGAGAAGTAAAATCTATCTCACTGATATATGATATCTAAATCATTACTCAAACGTAGTCATTTGATTTTAACAAATATAGATTCTTCTAGACAGACAGGGAAATCATCTTTGAATCAACCAGAAGGCACATGGTAATGGCAGCATCCAGTTCCTACCTGCATTAGATATGTACATCCAGATCTGGTTAGTGATGGTAATTCCACCTTTTTGGAGAATTCAGAGATTCGCCTTTGCACTATGCCTCTTATCTGTACAAAGTATAAGCCAAATGGTTAGAGACAACCACCAAAAGTTAATAAAATAACAAGCAATGACATGCTCACCAAAGCAAGTCTCTGTTCACAGTATAGTCCGTGGCATTCTGCAAGGAGCTGAACATATTCTTTCCTTGTTGATCTGCTTTCAATTTCTTCCAAGACTGGCTTAAGCTGCAACACCTTGCGATTTTTAGTTGCCAATATTTAAATGAGATCAAGCTTCAGGCTGTAGCTTATCACTCTATTTTCTAAACACCAAGAGATCCATGTCAGAGTTGTTAAACTCAACAGTTACCCAATAGCTTAAACTATCAGGTGGAAGGTCCAACACCAAATACATTCTTTGAATATGACCTTGATACAGTTTTCATGCAAATGCTGCAAGAAACCTGCTAGGGTATGGGAATTTGCACCTCACTTGCTGCTGCCTTGAAACGGACATAAATAAGGGATGCCTCTACACCCTCGGAGATAGCTGCTTTGCTCGCACTACTGCTTTTCATTGCTCCCTGGACCTGATAAAGGATACATCACACATGATTTCTATTATATTGCTGTGTGGGAGAGAGAGAGAGAAAGAGCAGTAAGACCAGAAAATACTTCACCTGAGAAGAAGCATTTTTCAGTATTGAAATTACATGGGCACGAATCATGCCCATAGCTCGAGACTGTTAAGATGAAATTTTGGACATTTTAGCAAGTAAAAATAACAGAAAGGGTTGTACAAAAATAAAGAGAGATAGGTTCTATTTGTATTTCATCCTCAGCATACCTGGAGTTGTCGAAATTTGACCAAATAAACACTAGATTCTGCATACTGCGGATTGCTTTCGGCATACCTAAATAGTAAGTAAGAAGGGCATACAAAGACTAATCATTCTTAACAGATGTTTTGTATTAAGTATAAAGAAGAAACACAAGGTTTGGATTGAAACATTATTCACTTACACAATGCAATCGTCAAGCTGTTTGAGCAGTGGGAGAAAGTCCCCATTTCCAACATTCATACTTGGAGAATGAAACTTGGTTGCAATCTGAATATAAGTGTACAATAAGACAATCCAGTAATTTCAAAAACCTAGTCCGAAATAATAATTCATGCATCACGAAACTATCTCATCAGAATAAGGATAATGTAGATACTTCACATTATAATCTCTGTCTCTATGGTTAAATTTATAACTAAAAACAGATTTACCATAAGAAAGAAAATGACACAGCTATATTGCAGACATTTATAAGATAGCATTTTAAACCATACGTTCTCCAATTCATCAAAGTAATTGAGTTTACTATGAAGTGCTTCAGCAAATTCCATCAGTCTCTGTTTCTCTACTACCTGCAACATGAACAAGAAGTAAGACAAACAACCCACACTTGAGCACTATTATTCACTGAAATTATGAGACAAGTTATCAGATATATAATGAAGTAAAAGTTTTGATAAACCAATATATGCTGATACATAAATGAAAATGTATCAGAAAGTTTAACCAGCTCATACTTTTACTCAAATTCTAAGAGACCACATCTAATGGAAGGCAGTCAGTCAAATCTCATCATGAAGTGTCAGGTCAAAGCAGAACCAAACCAAATACTCAGGAGCAGTGGCATTAGGACTTTATTGTAGCCATTAAAGCAGATAAGTAAAAGATCAAAAATGAGAAAGAAAAGGCACAGAGAGAGGCAGACCAGCCGGTCACATGCATCGTGAAGAGTTTTGGTCTTTGTTGCTACTGCTTGGTGTTGTAGTTGCAAGTCATTAAATAAAGTAAGGGTTTGATCCACCTGCACACAAGAGTCTCCGTCACTCCAAAGCTATATATTATCAGGAAACTTAGTATTGCTTTGAATACAAGAAAAGACTAGCAAACCTCAGAGAGTATTTCATCGCAAGTATGTATGCGCTCTGTTAGAGTATTTACATAGTGCCTATACTTCTCTTCTGTCTATAAAAAGAAAAATCGAAGCTAAATAAAATAAGCACATGATTATTCAAGCTCCATACGTAAAAACAACTAACCTCTGACTTCATGGCTGACTCAAGATCCGTAAACCATTTGTAAAACTGCGAAAGATACAGATAAGAAAGTTGTGCATGGAAGTGTAGCCTTGTATAACACACAAAATGTACAAGCGGTGTAGCAAAGAAGATTTCCGAGGTCCAAGCCTATATAATGAATAAGGGTTAATTGCTAAACACTACTTTATGTATTGTCCATGTTTTTAAACTACCCTACCACTGTTGTCTGTTAGTACCCTTCTGTATTGTCCACGTGCGAAAACTACCCTTATGTATTATTTCAACGGAATATTCCAAAATTTGTCATTAAAAAGAGCGATATGGTAGTTTAAAAGCATGGATTATACAGAAGGTAGTTGAATAATTAAGAAGACAGAAGGTCTTGCCTGATTTGTATTGATCAAAACAGCTTCTATACCCTGAGATTGTCCCAAAGTATCATCTTTAGTCTTAAGAGAGAGATTGTTTTCCTGGCAGGAAAGATGATCGTGGGCCTACATATATAACACAATGACATTGTTATAGATAGATAGATACAATTAGAAGACAATAATGCTTGTGTTGTGTTGTGACCAGATTGGGAGGGAAGGGTCTATCTGCAATGGCATGAGAGAGCGATGCAACAGCTGCTTGCTGCTGCTCCGTCAATGAAGCATTCTGCAAAATCCAAAGGACAAAATCAATGATCGGTTGAAATAGAGTGAAGATAATAGGTAGGGCTTACGAGCTCCCAAGTTGAAGCGAAATTGTATCCTCTGGAAATGGCATCAGGACCACCACCTCCCATCTTCGATTCACACTTTTTTTTCCTTCTATTCTTCGTTTCTATTTATTCCCCTTTCACCCGGAAAATTCTTACTCTTCTAACTGCTGCCCACACCACCAGCACCACGTGCTTCACTTCGATTTTCCGTTTCTATTACAAGGGGTCATACACTAAAGACTATTCTCATTGTGCAAATTAACAGCGCATGAGAGCCGTAAGATGTGTGTAAGATGATGTCGTTAGAGCGCACCAGATGCGTACACATGGTTTTTCTGCGCACCTGTGACCACACAGTACCGCGTGTTGACCACGCGCGCAACGCACTCGAGACACCAATGCCGTGCATGTAAGGTACCAGCACCGTGTATGTAATGTACCCGCATCGTGCATGTAATGTACCAACGCAATGCATGTATGGTACCAGTGCCTTGTACGCAAAGTACCAGCACTAGGCGCGCGCATCCTGTGACCGAGATTGAGTCGTAGTTTGCACAATAAGGTGTAGTTTTATTTGATATAAGTGCCACATGTCAGTATCCTGCGCGCTGTGATGACGCCAGCGCGCGCAGATCTTGTGCTTCTCATGCGTTCTTAGTTTGCACAATAAAGGGGTGGTTCGTATTTGATACCCGTCCTCTATTTCAATACCCCAAACCAAAATCCAACTATAATAGACAAGGGATAACAACCTCCTACGTGATCACGTTTCTTTTACATGGATTCACTTACAAATTTGTCTACTTGTCAATCGACGAATCATTAATAGCCCGTGCACTGGAGATGCTAAGATTTCAAGTCGCGTGGTTAGGAGACTAAGATGACAAGATTTGAGAGTACAATATGAGATGTTGACAAAAATTTATTCCTAAAACCATGGTGTAGTAGGGAGAAGCCATAAATATCAGCGGGGTCTGATGATAGGTGGTAATGGTTCTCGTTCATTTAAATGAGAATAATCAGAGGATATTTTTGGGAAAAAATTGAAAGAACTAGAATCAGAAAATGTAGAATGGTTTAAAAACACGAGGTGGTTCATATATAGATAGAAGAAGAAAGCCGTATCTATTTTTCCCAAGAACGAATATATTTGTACAATAATGAAATACAATAAATAAAAAAAAACATTTATTTATTCATGGTCACCCAATCGGTCCTATATGAACTCAATAAGATAGACATTCAATTTTCTACGAAGGTTATAATCATGAATTTGTTCATAGTTTATCGTAAAACTTCTTAATTCAGGTATGTGCCTTTGTCTCCATGGTAATGGCACCTGCAATACACAAATATGTGAAACTGTTCTAAAGAAAGCCTTTGCCCTCTCTAGAAACCCTAAACCCCTCACCCTTTCACTGTCGTCGCTCGATTTCCTCAGTTTCGTCGGCGTTCTCCTCTCCTTTGGAGGTCGCTGGCGGTGGATCTCCCCCCCCTTTTCTCATCCTCCCTCTCATCCTCTCCTTCTCCTCCTTTTCTCCCCCCAT
>JAYMSV010000283.1:0-18750 GCA_036897745.1 Erodium moschatum
CTTGGCTAAAATTTCTAAAATATCAGTATTTTTATATGGATACATAAAAAAATCTTATACCAGAGACTAATGACCCTTTAGGAAACAACAACATGTTTTGGGTTGGCTTATGAAGTCTAAATCAGAAGCCCAAACCGAAATTGATATAAATTCGTTGCATGTTGTCTTAGTTTAGTATTAATCAAGCCCAAATCTTCTTTGTCGTGGCCCAAATCTAGCCCAAAACGTCAGTGAGAAAAGAAAATTTCAGGGTGGTCCAGCAAGGATCGAACACGAGATCTCTTGTAAATACTGATAATTCTTTAGCCATTGCGCCAGATTGTCAAATCTTCGGGATGTTCCGTGGAACACCCTTAACATTACCTGGTTCCGCCCTTGCACTGAATCATAAATATTGTAGTAGAGAGAGGAAAATAAAATTTGATGGAAAGAGGGTGATGAATGTCACCAAGCTCGCATGTTCAGGTGATGAAGTATACAATGTCGTTATGAGTGAAGGGTACCACACTCTATCGTTGAATCCAAAATTTCCGAAGAACAAAGTGAGGTCGTGTTGTAGATCGATTTTCTGGGATCTCCCACATTGAAAAACATTGGGGATAAGACATGCATTGGACGTGATGCACACCGAAAAGAATGTATATGACAATATTCTAGGTACGATGTTTAATTTTTCTGGAAAGACGAAGGATGATTTGAAGAGCAGGAAAATATGGAAACAAAATGGTGTGCATAAAGACCTATGACCAGAAGTAGTCGGGTCGAAGACTATCATACCATACGCAAACTACACGACCACGATGGAGAAGTGTGAGGAAGTGCTGCAAAAAATTGCAGCAATACGTTATTCATCGGGTTGTACATGAAGCCTGACAAAAACACGATCGCTAACATGTATTATGATATTTGTATGTCAGTTTTCAATAGATTTAAATATATTGATTTACTGGTTCAGAAAAGTACTATGTGAAAGAAATCATTTAAACCAACCAATGCTCCTCCGTGAGACAGATATTCTACTAACATATAACATACATAAATAAATAAATAACAAGTTTGTATATATTCTAACAATGTATTCCAAGATAGGTTTGGAAGTGCCCACTAATCAAAATGGAGCCTTGAAGACAATACATTTGATTTAAATGACCGTTTCCCTGCTTCAATCCAAATCCATGACTCAAAGATACAAACTTGCCTTGCCCTTTGAGCCTGCAATTTTCTGGTACTTTCTCTCTATCCAAACAGTACCCAGGAGTAAATACATCCTTTCTGGTAATTGACCTAGTCACATTCCTCAAGCTTTGACATGTCTCATATAAGAGCTGGGTTTAACAAATAAGACATACAGCATCACCACTCCAGGGACATTTATACATAATTTGATTTGTTTATGTTCAAAACAAATTCTGTACATGATAGATACAGCTTATGTCCCTAATTGATTCCTGCCCTTGAGGCACTTGATATCTGCAGGTTCTAAAAGACGAAACCCCAGTGGCGCCTGTCACCCCAAATAAGGCAACTTTGCAACCTTTACACGGAACCTTGGTCTGCTGCTCCAGGTCAAAACTGTTGTGAAGGAGGATAGTCTGAAGCTGGAGGTGCGGCAGTGAATGCTGGCTCAAGGTGTTCATTTACGCTCTTCTTTGGCCTTTTCGGCCTCTTTGGCTTCTGTGATTGTGGATCGTTGTTCGGAACAGGATCATCCAATTCATACTCCATTAGAGCAATGCTGGGTTCATTGCTCTTCTGACTACTCCTTGGCTTTGCCTGAGTTTGCTTGTCTGAACCAGTTTTCCTCTGCACACAAACATTCTTGTAAGGCCAACTATAAACAAAATCAGTCACAGATACAACTCAAGTTACGTTTCTCTCTACAGTTTAGTTAGACAAGATCAAGAATATTCTTCAAGGATTGTCAAATTATCAGTAACCCTCAAACTTAAGTTATAGTTTGCCAATACCTTTTTGCTAGCAGATTTGGTTGGATCAGGAGTAGGAGTAGGAGTAGGAGTAGAGTCTAATCCAGTGGCTGGAGATCCTGAGTTCGTTAAGTCTTCCAAAAATGCGTCTCCTTCTGCATCTACTCGTATGCCCCTAGCAGGATGTTTTTTCCTCTGTCTATCCTTAGCCTGCCCAAAACAATTAGCAACAATAAAACGCATTTAGATTTCTAGAGCCTTGTTGTGTTACAGTCAAAACAAAATGTGGGAAAGGCTTCACCTGCAATGGGATCTCTTTTAATTTTTGCTCCAACTGGGCATCGTCGAGAAGTAAGGAGACGACATCCTCGGGTGCCAAGAGGTCACCCTGGACATGACCACCTGTCATCACAAGCTGCTGGACTGTATTTTTCTGACTTGCTCTCTGCAGAATCTTCTCTTCAACTGTTTCCTTGCATATTAGCCGGTACACAGTAACCTACACCATCAAAGTAGCCACCCTGTTGAGTTCACAAATATAAAGGAGCAATATGCCACATTAAACAAACTTACATCCTTTGTCTGACCCAACCGATGTGCTCTATCCATTGCCTGTAAATCCAAGGTCGGATTCCAATCACTTTCATAGAATATGACTGTGTCCGCAGCTGTCAAGTTAATGCCCAGTCCACCCGCTCTGGTACTTAGCAAGAACACAAAAATGTCACTCCTGTAACAAGTATAAACATGAATTAGAAATGAACTCCTGAACCAGACCCCAGCTATATTGATAAGGTGTCGAAGCTATAGTCATATGCCATAAACATGAATTACTTTGTCATGATAAGAGAAAATATCAGTATAGAAGGTTACTCCATGCATTGCATCCACTATGTGTCATTGAAATCCATACCTATGCTGAAAGTCTTTGACCATGTCTCGGCGATCCACAATAGTAGATGATCCATCAAGTCTAAGGTATCTATATTTCCTATAGTTCATGTAGTCCTACACAAGAGTAAGCACCATAATTACGTTCAGGTAGCGTGTAATATCAAAAGGAACAAATGAGCAAAGACAGTATAAGTCAATAATAAGAACCACAGTTTGCAAACAGTGCCTAAGAATAGCTAATGTATTTTTATCAAAACCAGAGGCATTTTTAGGAGCAGTCAAGTCAATATGATTATTTTTTAGTTAAGCACTTGTGGTTTGTCCATTAGACTGGAAGCAGCTAGGCATGCAAGATGACTAGGAGCTCAAGTCAATTTTGGTGAAAACCTAGCTCATGTGGTCATGTCAGTATCCTGACTAGGAGCTCATGTTAGTACTCAGTGGTCATTTAATTTTCAGCAAATCCATTTTCAAATTTCTTCACATTATCCTTATTAAGTTCATTATGTTCTTCATGAAAATAACTTACCGTGAAGGTTATCAGGAGGAGGAGAATTATTGCCATCCTCCAAGAACATTTCTCATCTTCGAAAGAAACAGAGTATATTTTAAGCAAATAGTACGAGTTGTACATATAGCATATTCCTCAATCCATCTCTTTATGCACACACATGATGTAGCATGACAATTCTAAAAAAAATACATGTACGGCTACCTATTTAGGTATCTTAGTCTATCTTTTAATTGACACTGAGTTCTAACATATGAACTACAATATCTCATAAATCAGCAGCTAGTGAGCTGAAATGGTGAATGTGGGTGAAAGTGGTATTGAGGCCAGGACACCAACTACAGCCAATACATAACTCATGCAATTAGAATCAATGCACTGTTGCATGCACCTGGCTAACTAAGGCAAGTTAATGTGTGTTGCAAACAAAAAACTGAATATGAGAACCCAATGATGCCAAAACCCAACAAGAACTAAAATTTCGAAGAAAAAATAGCTATAAATACCTCAAGTATATTCAGCATTTTTGTCATCTGTGCAAACAGCAGAACACGGTGATTTTCTGCCCGTAAACGTTTTAGTAGAATATCCAGAGTTTGAAGCTTCCCCGAATCCTAGCCATGATATATAAACATTAACTTAAGCAACCTTAACATAAGAATATAAGATATGTGATAATCTAAAAGTAACATAGAGATCCTAGATAGAGGAAACAATCATACTGTGAGCAACTTTGCGGGATCGAAGCTTTGCATTGGCGGAGAAGACCCAAATATCTTGTATGTTAACTCAAGAGCAGGTTGAGAAACAGGTAACTCAGAATCAATTTCTTGTATCAAATGATGAGGGGTCTCCGGCTTTCTTGGTCCATTGCAGTCAGATGTGCGTGCAAACCCGACAAGTAACCTCTTTACCCAAGGTTGATGTAGTTCTTCAATCATCTTGTAAGCAAAGTTTCTATCTGAGCAGAGAGCATTGATCTATCAAGAAGAAGATAAATAATTATATTAACGAATGTTGATTAAACTATTCCAATATATAAGAATAAGAGAGTAAATATATCAAGACAAACCGGGGGAGCTCTGGTTCTCGGAATAGATGTGTAAGTTGAACTAAGAAGCCTAGCATTTGATATAAGCCGCTCCTGATGAGAGGAAACTAAGGCCTCATATGGACCCGTAGCGAATTTCATTTGAAGTGAGTTCCTCTCAGATCTTGAAGGCATCAATAACATTCGTGTAACAGCTCTAAACTTCCCCCTCTCAATTTGACATGAATTATGATCGTCATCCATGGATTCCATGAGGGAGTCTAAGATACCATCCAAAAATTGTCTGTCCCATCTTATGATTGAAAATAATAGTCTCTCCATAAAGGAACTGTTTGCCACAAATGCGAACTCTGATGCAGACAAGTCCACTAAGCGGGTAAAACCAAATGTTCCACTTTTTACTGACAACCCATCTGAGTCCGGGGGAAGTATAGATCTATGCATGTTATCTGGAGAGAATATATTAAAATATTTGTGAAATGATTCTCTACACATACCATGCCCATCTACTGAGCAAAGTGTTTCAGGTCTTCGAACTACATCCTGATACAGAAGTTTTGGTACCTGGAAAATGAAACAACCAGAAAGTTTAAGTTCAGGAATTAACAAACGGTAACTTGTAAAATCTACAAGTTTATTTCTAGTAGTATACATGCTAACCATGCTCTTCTATTCAAGTAAAAGAGAGAAGTTTCAAGAAGTAAGGAAGCACCTTGTACACTATAGGATTGTAGCCTCCTGGGTAGTGCACGTCTTCCATTTCACCAAATGCAGGGGGCAAAAGAGAATTTGGGATCTCTCCAAAATAAAGGTATGTGCTTCCTTCATTCCTTTCAAATAACTCAGGATGATTGCAAACCTGCCATACAATCAGAATATATTGGTCCAATTAAAAAGAGACTAAAGATAAATCATTCCCCGTTGTGTTCTCAGCCCACTAAACTATAAAATAATTACAATCTTGGAATAAAGAGGAAAGAAGTGACAATTGGCATACCTTTCTCAACTGAATGACAATATTCATTAAATTCATAATTTTCTTCTCATTGAGATGCCCACGGCTACCATCAAATAACTCAACTAGAGATATCTTGTTCTTAATAGCCCGGTAAAAAGCCTGCTGTCGAGAACTCAACTTGCAGTGCACTGTAACTTCTGTTTTCCTAGTCAGCTCAGAAACCACGTCCTTTTTAACACGACGCAGCATAAAAGGCTTTAAAATTGCATGCTGCAAAAAGAAAGAGCGAAAAACCTATTAAAATATGCCCATATTAAAGGTGGAAATTTTTATACATCTCCAGAGTGATGTCACACATTTAATTCAATTACACTGTCTGAATATTCCATACCAGCCAAAAATGACCTAAGCACATGTGTAGCCTTTACAACTGAAGAGAATGATGTTCTGCAATATTTGGATGGTCTGACCAAGGATGGGATTTTGAAAAGGCAAATGAGAAATGGTTACCTATACAAGTGATGCTAAGCAAGTATGGAACAGGTTCAAAGAATAAAGACCTAAACTACTTAGCTAATAAGACAAGAGCTTTGACAATGGTACATAGTGTACATACAAGTGCCAAGTAGCAAGGGAATTTCAATAGCAACCTCCAGGTGTTATCTAGCTCATCAAATAGATTCTTCTTGAAAGTACCCTACTGTTTAGTGTCCTCAAACAGGAACATGTTACAATTCAGACAATAATAAAATATGGAACAAGTATCAAAGAAAAAGAGCTAAACTAGTTATAGCTAATAAGACAAGAGCTTTGACAATGGTACATAGTACATACATTTAGGTGCCTAGCATGAGGATCAAAGTGGAGGATGAGTTTCTGGTCTCTGATGGATTTATTTTTAAGGTGCTCATTCCCGCTCAACAACCAATACACAAGGATAATCTAAGATACATAAACACTCCATTTTGATATATATGATATATCCGATTGAACTTTAACTGCATAGTACTTGAAAGAAAGCTAAGATGCGCTGGACATTCATGTATGATTTCACCCAAACAAGTATTAGAAGAGCATTTTTCTATATATAACCTAACCAGTAATTGTTGATTAAGTTCATAATCAAACAATTAGAAAAAAAAAATGTGCTCACCAATCTGTTGAGCTGATGTTCATTCAAAGTGCCACCATGTTCTGCATGACTCTCAATTCTGAAAAATGCAATGAATACTCATTTTTTTTAAATGTTATTGTTTAGTCAGTTAAGTCCCTTAAACACAAAGTAACAAAATTGGCATACCCTTTTGAGAACCACTCATTAAACTGTTCATGGCTGTCAAATAAAGTCGGCATAATGAAATGCAAAAGGGCCCACAGTTCTGCCATATTATTTTGGATAGGTGTTCCAGTAAGAAGCAAGCGATTCCGGCAATTAAAACTGAGCAGTGTCTTCCACCTTATACTATTATATTATCATCACATAAAGTCAGTATGAGAATAGAAGACATTATGAAAGTTACCTCTTCATAAAATTGATGATAATTCAGTTTGGATGTTGATAATGGCTACATTCTAAACATGCGTAACACTGGAAAAGTACAAGCATTTGAATACTATAAATTCGCCAAGTAGCAACTAATAATTGGAATTAGAAAATTATACTACCTGAAACAACTGACACTATTACACAGATGAATAATATTAGATAAACCAAAAAAGAGGTCGAGGGAAATAGCAATATTAATATAATACAAAATAAGACTTAACTCTTCCAATCACAAATCTTAACCTAACGGAAACATAGTTTTACTTGAGCCAACTTCTCACAGGTGACTCTTTCAGGAAAATTATGGGAAATTTACTGTCCCATATAGATGATAAGGGAAACTTCACTAACTAACTCCCTACTATACACCTTTCTCAGGTACAAACCGTAAACTAAATTATTATCAGAAACTAATGGAGAAGTTTCCAAAATACTAGAAATGCCCTTTGAAGAAAAAAAAGGTTCATCGAGTTTGTTCGGGGTTCGGCCAGGTCACCAGAAAATCTTGTGCTAATCGCCGGAAAAACTAGCCCCCTAATCGCTGGAAATTTCAAACTCAGAGAGGGGTATATTTCAGTCTTTTGCTACAAAATTACAGAATTTGAGAGGTGGGGAAACTTCTCTTGTTTCTGATATTGATGAAAGTTATGGTTAGTACCTGAGAAAGGTGGTTAGTGGAGTTTTCCCTAAATAATATTTGAAGACAAGAAAAGATAGAGCCACTAATCAATTTCAAAGGTAAATGCAACACCTGTTTGCACTTTTTATAGCCTGAGCTTCATCCAAAACCATATATTGCCACTTCACACGCCGAAAATACTTTTCATCAGACACGAGCAGTTGGTAGCTGGTAATGAGAATGTGAAACCCAGACTCCCTGGTAAAGAAGATACACAATTACATAAACAATTTACATTACACGACTTGTGCTCTAATAATTGACTACACGGAGAAACATGAAATTTTTTTATGAAAATATATGTATGGAAAAATGGTAAATAGAGCAAGAGACGAATAACATGTATGTACTTATCATTGTGGTAACCATGAATTATAGATTTATTTTATATCAGTCCTGGTTGAAACCTCTATATTTTACCAGGTTGTACTATTTTGGCATTGGGGTAAAATTGAATAAAACACAAACCCAGTCCTCTTTCTCTCTATTTGTTGGCCAAACTTTATTGGAAGTCTTAGTGTCATTCTATGCAATATAGATATATGTACCTGATCCGCCAATTCAACAAATATCTGTAAAATGTTTCAAACACAACACATACCATATTTTGTAAATAGCCATATTATCAGGTAAATTTGTCTTCAAAAGAACCCACCTTATGTTACTATTGATATTTGCAAAATTAAAAGAGTTTTGTTTGAAGACCATTACCTGCGATATAGGCGCTTCGGGTTGATATTTTTCCTAAGTATGACCCGCTCTTGGAGCCCGCCCCAATAAGGAAGGGCTTTCAAGTCAGGGCAGAAACGCCCTATTTCATCAGCCCAATTGTTCAACACAGAAGCAGGTGCAACTACCAAGAAAGGCCCCCATATATTTTTCTCCTGCATGGAACAAGCAACCAATGCAGGTTACTATATAGAAAAATCAATAAATGGAGAACAGAAAGTAGAATAATTACCTCAGCCAAATGAGCCAGGAAAGCCATGGCTTGGATAGTCTTTCCAAGACCCATCTCATCAGCAAGAATGCCATTTAAACCCTAAATTACAACAAAGAACCCTTCAAGTTAAATGGTCCAAAGACAACGAGTGCAGGAGGAGCAAAATATGTTTTTGTGTGAGTGTATATATCTGCGTATTTCATATAGGGTTGCCTTACAACCTGCTCATAGCAATTAACTAGCCACTGAAGACCTTTCAGCTGGTATTCTTTGAGACGACCTCTGAATAACTCTGGTGTTTGAACAGTTGATGTTGCCGGCATGGTGGAGCTGTAAATGTTGGTAAAAAACTGTTCAGTTCACTGACCAATGCGACTTATCTGAAAGAACTGAACATAAGAAAAACTCACGGGTTATGAAGATCTATGTTACTAGATCCTGTGACCGAGATATCCTGTGGAGTGGCATCAGAGTCTGTAGCCTGGCGCAGCTTCAAACATTCACTATCAAATGCATTTGTTAACTCTTTCTGCTTAGAGACTGCATCCTGAGCAGCTCTCCAAGCCTCCAATTTCAATTCAGCCTCATGAGGGTCTTCTTCCCCACTGAGCCCAGCATCTGAAGAACTCAAAATTGCTTCTTGATCGGTTGCTTCTCCTGCAGGCAAAGCTTCTGCAGGCTGCGTACTTAACTTGTTTTGCATAAAGTGACTATAGAGCTCTGTCTGTTTAATAAGAAAGTTGAGTCTCTGCTCCTGCCTCTTTGCTTCTCGAAGCTCCTGTTCACGCTTAAATGCTTCAGCAGCTTCTCTGTCCTCTTTTTTCTTCAACTCTGCCTACAATGATAGGAATTTGTCAGGATTTCTCTGAAAATCGGTAATTATTCAGTAAACATATGGTGCATACATTAGAACATAAGGCCTAGCACATAAAATCGAGGACCGATGAGCAAGGATTTATTACCAAAAGCACATCAGAGAGAGGGTGTGTACGATGCCCTATTACTCTATGCCTCTACCCAATGAAATTGCAGCCCGTATCACTTTTCTTATTACCGATACCTTCTTATGTCCAATTAACTAATGAGGTACATTGATTTAACTTCAAGGAGAAAGAAGAGTACCATTTCTTTATCTACCCTCTTCCATAACAGTAACATGTCCCTAGCTAGCTTCCTTGTGCGAATCGGAGCACCTCTCATCAATTTGTGTGACCGACTCACCTTCATTCTTACCTGGAACATAAGTGTGAAATCTTCAGTTCTTTAGTTCAGGATGAAATATAACAGAAGCAAATGAAGCTAATCAAACATATGAAACCATAAATCCAAACAAAACTCTTCAACCATATAGAACTGCAAAAGACAAAGAGTACGTGCCTCCCTCTGACAGTTCTCTGAAAACCTCTTGGCATCAATTAGTTGCTTTCTGTGAAATGCAGTAAAAATCCTATGATGCTTGGGTATGTCTCTTCTAACAATGTTGACCCAAGACTTCCCTATCTTTTCGATTTCTTCCCTCTCGATTGCTGAAGGATCTTTCTCTACCTTTTGCTTCTTGGGTAAACTTCTTTCAATGATCTGCACGGCAGAAAATATGAAGCTGAATTAAGATGGAAAACAAAAGGTTTGTCATATCCTTTACAAATTCAAAAGCACAGTAAACTATCAGTGATCAAGGAGGACTTTGACCTCATATGTGTCTCCTTTCTCCAGAACCTTTACATAATAAACCTGCAAGACACCACCTTCAGATAAAATAGATCTCCGTATGTTTCCAGCTGCCCCCTCCGGGATTGAAGAATTCAACTCAGCATCAGAAACTTTGAGATTGAACTTTTGGACAGAGCTAGAAACTGGCAAAGACTTCAATCTTTCTTGAAGGGACTCGTATTGGACCTGAGGCTCTCCCATTCCTGCTCGGTTTCTAGACCCAAGCCTCTTATCACTGGCCATCATTGCAGCTAAGGATCCCAAATCTAAAGTTCCCTTCAAGTAAAATTCCTCCACACGGATATCAGATAGGCAGGGCAAGTTCAGCACTGGCACCAGCTTATCATATGTTGGAGGGATCTTATAAGTGATGCCCTCCCCAATATCCAAGTAAGCAGGTTCATACATCATTCTGCAGAATACATGATGATAAAAGTTCATTTCAATCAAGAGTCGAAGAATAGCAAAAAAAGAGTATACGAACCTATCAGCACCATAATTGGGTGCCATATCTGCTTCACGATAGCTCCCAGGCTTTTGGGAACTAATATCATTGAGCCAATCAGATGTGGTTTCCATTTCATGCAGCCCCCTGTGATCATTCCCCAATTTCCGACTTTTAGAACTTGAATTATTACTCTTCGGGACAGGAAGCCCCATTCTGGTCAGTGTGGGACTTGCTGAGGTATCCTTTAACCTCCTCTTGTACTTCAGTATATGTTCACCAAGCATGGCTCGGTATCGGTCCTCAGTAATAGGTGACCTGTGAGAACCAGCTTCTTCCTCGTTATCACTACTGTTGAACCGCTTTTTCTTCTTAGCCAAGCTCAAATCCTTATCAGACATGATCCCATTTCCATTGTTTGCCATTGCTACTCCTATTAAAAACCAACCGAGAAAGTACCAGAAGTGTATAAATCACATAGCTCACAATCCCAATCACTCTCCAGTGAGAAAAACTAGAATGCAGGAGCATGCACAAAACAGGGAAAAGAAGCAAATTAAGGACAGAAAGATTGCGATATAGAAGCTGGGCCTACCTTGGCTACCTCTGCTCTCATCCTGACTACTATTCTCATAATAATCAAAATCATCATCTTGCTGAGGTAGTTGATAGCTCATCAAAGGCTACAATGCAAACCACAAACAATTACAATAAGTAACAAAACAATAATCATCAAAACAAGTAAACTAACTACCAAACCACCAATTCAACATTCCAGAATAAATATGAATTCTACGTTTCCAATCAAACATTCCCAATTCACATGAGCCAACCCGAATTGAACACCAACCCAGTACACAAAGACTCGTTTTTTTTCACAAATTAGCACAAGATGACACAAAAAAAACAGGCAAAAAATCAAAAAAGAAAAAAAAAAAAAAAAAAAAAGCAGACCCATTAGAGAGGAGGAAAAGCCCTGGTGAAAAACCTCAAGGTTGAAGAGATCGGTGTAGGAGAGCGAGGCCTTGCCTTGCCGCTTGTTGTCCATGGGCCGACACGCAACCGCAGAGACTCCGTGAAGAGAAGCGAAAATCAATGTTCTCGTTGAGCATGGAGGATAGGGTGGGTCGGAAGATAATGAGGAGAAACCCTAACCCCAGACCCTCGAGTTGAAACGAGGAAGAGAGTGGCTGAGCGGACGAAAGGGTGCGCAGGATAAGTCGTGTGAGGAAAATCGCAGGCTCGAGGTAGACGCAGGCGGTAAGAGAAGCACCATGTTTGCTAACATGCGCTCGTACAGTGACGCTTGTTAACGTGAACCTTTCCCGATCTTAATTATCCAATTTGTCAATGGGCTTTTGGGCTTGAAGCCTGCTATACTATTCCCTAACCTGAAAAAAAAGTGGCATTTCTATCCTTTTTTTCTTTCGTTGTGTATCCTCTGTTTGGCTGCCGAGAAAATGAAGGAAAAATTAACTCTTTTCTTCTGTTGGATGTTTGCATGATTGTTGTACAGATATACATGTATATTTCGGGAACTTGATCTATCTCGTCTGGACCATATAGCGACTCGTATAGTTTATCTTGTATGTTTTTATTTGGGTGTGTTTGGACCCGTTCAGGTCTTCTAGAAATGTGAGAAATTTATGTGTTGATAGGAAATTAGGGTTTTGCAGAACTGGGGGTGAGTACAATAAAGTTCATCAGTAGAAAAAAAAAAATTGATAGAAGGGTATGTAACTGAACGATTAGATTGTAGATCATTTTAGGGAAGTTCATTATATATGTATATAATCATGGATCACTGGTTTGTTACCCTGTTTTTAATAAACAAGGGAGGGAGACTGACCTTTAGGAAGTGTAAAAACGTTACATTGGAGTTATTTATTGCGCATCTGAACAATAATCTGAATTTGGTAATGTTAGTATGCTTCAACTTGCCCGTGTTACAGTAATTTTCCGTGATTGTTTGTTGCAACTTATGTTACCTCATTGTCTCCTTTCTGACCCATTAATTCTTGCATTTCTTTTCTGTAGTAGTTTTATTTTTATAGTTTATGTAGAAATCCTCTTAACTTCTGCCTTACATTGACATTTTTCTCTATTGCTTTTGTATTTGTTTTATTATTGTTTAGTGATTTTCTTTGGAGGATCTTCATATCTTATTGTTAAGAAAATCACAGCAATTTACAGGTTTGTTTAATGATTGCTGATCGTATTTCTGCAAGCTTTGTTCCATTATGGGCAATAAGTGCCTTGAAGTTCTGCATGGTATACTTGCTTATGTTCATATCTTTTATCAGAATCAAAGCTACTCAATAGCAATTTGCCCTGATGGAGTTAGTCTATGTAGTACATATGTGAGTTGTTGCACTGAACTTCTATGATTTTATTGCTTGTGAAACTTTGGGGTATGCTTCTGATACTTTATGGATTCATTATATTGGGCAATTTTCTTTATCATCAATGACCACCTCCGTGGAAGAAATAACATCCCACCTTTTATATTCGTCCAATAGAAAAGTGACTACAGATTGCCTTTTGTGCCTTGAAGATAAAGATGCCAACTTTGGTACTAGTTTCATAAGTCATATTTACAATGCAATGTTTTGATTGGATATTGAATATTCATAATTGTAGACAAAAAAAAAAAAAAATTAAGCTATCCACAGCCTTTTTGCCTTTTGTATGACTATAGTTGCTGTGGGGACCTTGGAACACATTGAATTTAGTACCAATAGTTTACAGTTTCAGGCATTATTACCATGCGTGCCTTAAAGTGTGGGTCGTTGCCTTTTGGAAAATTTTCTGCCCTGGTGCAAGGATGGCCAAGGGATCATAAGCAGATTTTCTCTGCACAAAAACTTCCCACTGAGGCCCAAAATGAGTTTTCCACTCTTCTTGTGTGCTGTAATGAGGAAGATATTGTTTAACCCCAAGATTTGCAGTAAGACAGTAATCTAGTATCTGTTTGTTTTGTGTTAAAATGTGTTCTAAGCCATTTGTTCCTCTGGAAGATGGCACAGCAGATGATAGAAATGCAACCAGATAGAAAATGTCTTCGTTTGGAGTAACCAAAGATGTTCTGTTGTTCCACCTGCAATGCAAAAAGGAAATCAGGTTAGGATTGAAAATATTAGATCGAGGTTGTTCACGGATATCATAGAATATAGCTGCAAAGTATTTACTTGGATTTGTTGACTGGGTAGATGAGGATAGGACCATTGCTGGTGGTTGTAAGAATGTTTCCAAACACTTCTATAGCAAAGTCTTGTATTTTTGACTTTGGGACAAGAAGATTTAGCCATGGGTGAGGAACTTCCCATAAGCCTTTTTCTTGAAGTTTTATCTCAGACACATGAACTCTGTCCAGGAACTCCACATAAGAAACGTCTGACATGAAGAGTGTGGAGGGAATATAATTTAGCTCAGACAACAAGCTCCCAACTTTCTGCAGTACAATTTAGCAGTGAGATTTTATCTAGTGAAAGCATTGTTTTATCCGCTGCCATTTTGATCTTTAGAAGCCCTACCTGGTTCATAATATCGGTCTCATCTGGGTTGAAGTACATAGCTACTTCTAGACAGTAAAGAGTACGACCTTCTGAATTGAACTGGCTGGCTTGAAGTGGGTCCTTGGGGTTGAAGGAAGATCTCCAGTTATTAAGCAGGCCAGTTCTGTTTATTATCACAAATCCTTCAACGTAGTCAAATGAATTTTCAGATGATATCAGATGTTCTTGGTCCTTCAGAAACTCTGAGAACCTTGAGTAGAGCACTCTGATCCATTTCACCTGCCAAAATTGTAAGTCATGTTATTGTGTGTTATATATGTATTGTTAAAGGAAAGGATTTTTTAAATTACTCGCCTTCTTGAATTTTAGGTCAGTGAAATGTGCTTACCATCTGTTTAGCTGGTTCCAGAGAAATTCTAGCGCGTGTAATGATGCCAAACTGCCCAAGTCCTCCAAGAACACCGTAAAAAAGATCAGCATTCTGCTTCTCTGAACAGGTGACCACCTCTCCCTTTCCTGAACCCAAAATAACAGGTTATAATAAGTTAATCTGCGCTTTTTTTTCCCGGTGAGAAATCTAATTGCAATTTTGTGGCAAATTATACTCTCTTTATTGTAGCTCTATGATATTGAGGCAAATTATTTAAATGTGTGCTGTGCATAGAAGGTAACAAATGGTTTACTGGTACAAACCTGTGACCACCTCTATCTGGTGGACGTTGTTGATCTGGGGGCCATGTCGGAAGGCCTGGCCACTGATGCCAGCATTTGATAAAGTGCCCCCAACAGTGAGATAAAGGTCGTCAGTCCAAGATTTTGGTGCAAGCCCATGTTTAAGCGTCTCTTGCAGAATGTTCACCCAGAGCTCACCACCTGAGACGTCCACGTGCGGGTGCTCTCCAGTGTGAACCCTCATCTTTGGTTCCTGTAACGATTCCATGTTGATAACTATTCCTTGATGTGTTTGTGCTTGACCTTGAAGAGAGTGACCATGGCCTCTTGCAGCAACTGTTAGCTCTGAAGCAGAACCCATTTCAAAGATATGCTTTATGGTGGTAGATGCATCAGAAACTGATTTTGGATGTAGAACAGCCAATGGTAAGAAATGGTATCTGTTGCCGAAGTCCTTGGCTGCATGGTGAACATTGTCAAAGATGAAGTACCCATCAAGACGAAGTGTTCTTAATGATGTGGGGATGTTGGAGGAACCCAAATGAAGTGAAGCTGCTGAGGTTGAGAGAGGGTATTTGGAACATAGGTAGGTTCCATCAGGTATACAACTGAAGATCAAGACCATGAAAACCCCAAGAAAAACACTGTTGGTTTGTTTGAGGATATCAGGAAGTGGTGTGTCCATGAGGTAAAGCCAAAAGGAAGTAGAGACAGGGAAAGAAAAAGTATGTTGCTGCTCTTTGTGAGGAGAAAGAAAAGGAGAAGACGCACAAGAGCCTTGGGGAAAAGGGAAGTAGAGAGATAAAGATACACAATAACCTTATAGTTCTTAGTGTGGCAAAGGAGAAAGGTGAGAAGTGGAGGAGTCTCAAAGAAATGGAAGGCAGAGAAGTAAATTTAAAGGAAAAGGTTTTGGGCGGCATTGTCAACAGTCTCATATACAGTGCTTACTCCCTATATGGAATGTGTCTTTGTCTTGGGTTGTTTATAGGATTGTCTTTCAGGTCTCCTTTTTGGACAAAGATAAAAAGTCACAAGAAAGTGGAGATTTCATAAGCCTTTTTCTACTTTCCCTCAGTTACAAGGATTTACCACCTCTTTCTTGACCCTCTTACTTGTGAGCTATTGATATATTCAACAACCATACCTGTAGCAAAAAAGACAGTCACTGCGTATGAGTGAGTTGTGATGGTATCTGCTTCAACTATGAGAGTGATTGACAGGCAGCCCCTGCAACTCTAAGCTGCATTTGCATGCAGTTGTGGCTCAGTTAGGTCCCTCCTCTATGTAATATTGTCATATGTGCACAGTTGGGTATGTCTTGGGAATCTGACTTCTTTTTCAGTGATCTCCTATAGTCCTACTGATCCCTGGATCAATTTTTATGGTCCGGAGATAAAAAGCTAAGCTTGTAAAAGGGTATAGTGCCAAAAGTTTTAATTGAGACTAGACTTGTCACTTTTAAATTGTAAACCAGTTTGACTATAAATGTACATCCTTAGGATGGATCTGGGGGTTTTGAGGATCACTCATGGTGGGATTTGTTTGGCCTGTTGACAGTTTGGTCGAGATTTTATTAAATTCCAATGAAAATAAACTATGAACATCTGCCCATGTCATCCTATAGATGTATATTGTGGTGCTCCACATTTTAGGGAGTTGATGTCTCTGTGGAAATTATTGTGATGGGTATCTAATATCTATAATAGCAACCTGCAAGTATGCTTTTGTAGTTTTAGTCATTCATTGAATAGGTGGGGCGAGTTATTTGTTACATTGGTACTGTGCTGCTACTGGTGCAACGACTATGTTTGTATCGATGACAAGATCTATGTGATGGCTACATTGCATCAAGTGTAGGTCCATTAGCACGAGGGATACCATGGTCTGCATGTGAAATAATGTGAAGCAGGTTGGAATACTTATCCCTCATACACCAAATCATGATTTCTGTATGGAGTTGGAAATTCTGATGGTAACATGCAGTAAGGTAGGCTGTGGCTCTTGTGAACATGTCTTTAGGAATACAAGGACCGGACTGTTTAAGAATTTTTGTTCATAGAGTATGCATTTTGAAAAGGTTGAATCTAAGCTGTTTTTGGTACTTATCTTCTTCTTTGCAGCAAAGTGCAGAATCATCACAAATGTGAACGGTTTGCTGAAAGTGGGTTTGCCGCCAATATTGCACATATAGTGTGTGTGTGTGTATGTAGGGGCCGATATGGACGGTCTGAGTGCACTCTCACTGCGCCTGAGAAAGATGAGGAGACAGGAAAGACAGTGTAGCCTTTAGATACCAGCAGCTGGGGCATACCCCTATGATCATTCCATGCTAAGGTAATATTTTGATTTTATGCACTATTTTTTTTTTCAGTTTTCATGATCTTGTAAGAGATTATTATGAGAATGATGAAAACCCCATTTGTAAAAGAGCGGCACTTAATGTGTATAGTTTATGTCCCAATTATTGAGACCACTGACCTTAAATTTTATGCTTCTTGATTAAGCCTCTCCTCTTTGTCCCGGACCACTCCTTTTTCTGCAGAGCTATCAACACACTTGTGTGTTGGGGAGACAAAGATTTGCAACTACTCTATTCTATTCAGTAGTTGGTGGTGTTTGAAACCTTGGCAACTTGCCTGTCTAGTCTTATTCATTTACAGGAGTTCTATTTTGCAATCATGTAGAATTGTTGCTCTTCATCTCCACTGAAAAGCTTAAGAAGCGATGTCCGGTTAGAAGCCAAAAAGGCTATATAGCAGCTCTATCAAAACTAGACTGTCTTTGTAGTCCTAGATTCCAGCATTAACACAGACTCAACATGATTACCATTTTATCTCTTTTGAGCTCAACCCCGAAACTCCAACTCTATACCACTCAAAAAATTAAGATATAAGTATGATCTCTGGGTTGAAATTTAACCAAATCATGAAATACAGTCCTTCAATTCACATCAAAAATTGTTATATCTTACAAAAGTAATTACTTAGGATGTTTTGTTTGTAACAAAAGAAAGAGTGCTTGTTTCCTACAAAGTATCTCGTAAATTTTGTCGGTATTAGTTGATAACATAATTACATTGAGCTGCGTCTAAGAGCATCCGCAGTCATACAACTTATTTAAACTATTAAAACTGTTCATCTCTCTTCTATCAGCCTGACTGATAGAAATTCATCTGCAGTTCGTGTTTTTGTAGCAGGCTATTAGGTGAGGATGATAGAATAATAAAAAATAAAAAATAAAAGGTAGTTTAAATACAAACATATTAAAGGAAAATGACATTTCATTGAAGATAATTAAAATGATACATATTAAATGGAAATAAGGGCGGCAATTCTAAATAATTAAATACAATGAAAGTAAATTATTCTTCGTCGTCAAACTTATTCCAAATATGTGTGATGAGGTCATTTTTTAATGCAAGATGAGCATGTTCATTTGATGAGCGTAAATGTATCCTACTTAATTAAACTATTTTCCCTATATTTTCACCTTGTTTGTGCTCGTTCTTATATTTTTAGCGTTTAATTATATATGTGCAAAATCTCGTTCTTTGTTGATGTTTTTCAAATGTGCTAAATATATTCATCATTGGTCTTCTTCTGTAGACCGCGAAAAAAGAAAAATATTGGCGCAAGAACGACGTGGATCGGAGCACAATCGAAGCGGGAATTAACAATAGAAGTGTATATTTGAAAAGAGAACTTATTTTCAGATCTTTTCTCGTGTAGCTTTTATAATAGGCATTTAGGGGAGACTTTTACACATTTTTTACCCATAAGAATTAATTTCAGCTCTCTTTTTTTCTTCTAGTTCTTCTTTTTCTCTCTCAAGCTCTCTGCTTGTTCTTCAAATTTGAAGCAAGATCTATCACTTGAGGTCATAGTTTTGACGATCAAAG
>JAYMSV010000284.1:0-18695 GCA_036897745.1 Erodium moschatum
TTTACGGTCTTACGACGGTCTAATCCCCATTGTGGCGAAAAAAATATTAGACCGACTAGAACGATCTAATCAGGGTCTATTTGTGTGGTTTAATCTCCATTTTCGAGACCGAATCGTGGATGGTCTTGTAATTACCCTTCCAGTAAAAACATATCAATATTTGTCTTCAGTCTCCACCAAGGTAAGGGTATGCGGGCCAGTAACCGAACGAACCCATACCTGGATCCAGCAAAATCGTCTCCTTTGCGTGATTCCTGTCGAAACCCAGCAACCTCTAGCCGGGGTTTATCGGAGCGGTCATCGTCTTTCTCAACCAATCCCAAAACCCTAATCCTTCCAATCCACACTCAAATCATTTCTAGATTAGGGGTTTCCAGACAGCAAGCACCGATTCACAATGCCGCGAAACGAAGACGTTCGCGTCGTATCCGTTTCGTTATTCAAGCCTACTACTCCGCGGAATCAACCAGTTCATCCACTCTTCAATTTCCCTCTGTGCGCCCAAACCCTCACTTCCCAGCTCGCCAAAACTACTCGCTCGCTCGCTCAACTCATCGACTCGGTCAAGAATCGCCCCAAGTGTAAACAAACCATCCACCCCATTTGGCCAGGGCTCGGCGTTTTCGCTAAATTTCCTTTTTTTTCTAGGTCCACCGGACATGTCGAGTCGGGAATTAGCGGCGGAAGCTTCGACGGAGATGGATTTTTGTTCGGGAAATCGCATCTTCTTTGCTCGGCTTCGCTATCTCTTTGTGGGTCTGGTTGGTCGGCTCGGCCCGAGTCGGAAACGCAGAGTATCCTGAGTTTTGCATCCCTGTCCATGACGCGGACGGATGAGTCGTCTCAGGCGGGCTCGGAGGGGAAGGAAATTCAGCAGAAGGGTCATGGGTCTAGTCGGAATGAGGAGGAGAGGGTTTTGATCAGTGAGGTTCTGATCAAAAACAAGGATGGCGAAGAGCTTGAAAGGAAGGACCTTGAAATGGAGGCATTGGCTGCTTTGAAGGCTTGTCGTCCAAATTCAGCTCTTACTGCTCGAGAGGTTCAAGAAGATGTGCATAGGATTATTGATAGTGGTTACTTCAGTGCGTGCATGCCCGTTGCAATTGATACTAGAGATGGCATTAGATTGGTGTTTGAGGTAATGTATTACTTATTACTGGGAAATATGTGTCGTGCATACAAACACCTAACTTCATGTAGCTGTGAGCAGGCCAAAATGTATGCATATGAGCAGAGTTTATTTTATTGAATGCATGTTACTTAACTGAAGATTGAAACTTTGACTGTGAACTCTATCCAGTGTGCAATTATTTTCACCTTTTGCAAGTATCAGTTTAGATGGACAAAATATACTTTAAACATTTATGAAGATGTTTTCTTTATTCAGTATGGCCTTAGTAGTAATTAATATTTGTATCTTGTGGCATAAGGTAGAACCAAACCAGGAGTTCCAAGGGTTGGTGTGCGATGGAGCTAATGTTCTTCCATCAAAATTTCTGGAAGATGCCTTCCGTGATGGATATGGTATGTATTCTTGTTCATTTCTGTTGAAGTGTCTACATGATCATGTTATGCTCGTTTACTTGTTTGCATATATAATTTGTTGTATGTAAACCGCTCATAGTAGACCTTTTCTATATTTGATTTTTATGTCAAGTCGAGCAGGAAAAGTGGTTAATATCAGGCGTATTGATGACGTGATATCTTCTATAAATAATTGGTACATGGAGCGAGGTCTTTTTGGTTTGGTAAGGGTTCATTCTTTTTATAATCTGTCACTAGATCTTTGTCATTATATATAGGTGGAATTCTAAGATGACTCATTGTATACTTTGGATTTGTATAAAACTACTAATATTCATGGATCATAAATTTTGAATAATTATTATAGGTATCCGATGTTGAAATTCTTTCTGGTGGTAATATTCGGTTACAAGTTTCAGAAGCTGAAGTCAATAATATCTCCATACGTTTCCTAGATAGGAAGACGTAAGAACCTCCCATGACATTGTTTTACAATCTCTCTCTCTCTCTCTCTATATATATATATACACACACACACACAAAACTTGCACATTCACATGTTTAGATGCAAGTGAAGGATGCTAAGAACTAATGTATGATTTATTGTGATCTTCAGTGGTGAGCCAACTACAGGGAAGACGAAGCCGGAAACTATACTTCGGCAACTTACAACCAAGAAGGGGCAGGTATTTTAGTTTACCTATCTTACTCATCAACAGGTTTACACATGGGAGATCTTGACAAATGCTGTTGCTTTGTGAAGTTTCCCTGATTGTTTAATGTTGTTTACTTTCTATTAGAGAATGAGGTCTTTCAGTATATGTCTGGAGAATTCTATGTATTTTCACTGTTTCTTCTTTCAGCACTGATGCAATGTAATTGTATTGCTTTCAACTGTTGTTGGTTTTAAGCACTTTGGTTAATGTACCCGTACAGTATTTGTATTGAATATTCTGTTGTCGCTTCTTTAATCAGCGATGATATTGGTTCAATTGCATATGCTCATATTTCGCCATCAATTCTTGGTTGTATCAGTGTGCTTGCCTTGTTGGAGCTTACAAATTTTACTGTTTTTTTTATTTGTACTAATAAAGTTCTTTCTGTTTCTGGTGATTTGTATGTAGGTATACAGTTTGCTTCAAGGGAAAAGAGATGTAGAGACTGTATTAACAATGGGAATCATGGAAGATGTGAGCATTATTCCCCAACCTGCTGGAGGTGAATAAAGTGTTAATCATTTGATTGTCCCATGATGGGATTTTTTTCTTTTCTTTCCATACGACCTCATTATTCTGTGTCCGAGACATGTTTAGTTAGTTTTCGCTTTTGTTCTAAGTCCTTGAAATTGTGTGAACATGAAACAAAGCTTTTGTTATAAATCCTTCATTGAGACATGAATTTAGTTGTCTAGCTAGAAGAATATCATAAAGTGTAACAATTAGATCTACCGTTGACTATCTTAATATCTTATATGACTAAAGACATGGAAATTGCGGGTTGAGAGTGCATAAGTTCATTGAATTTTTTTTTCCCGTCTTTATCTAGTAATATATTGGCCTTGTCGCCTCAAGTCCTGCTAATACTCAATTTCCCTCCAAAATGCAAACCAGCCCCAACTTAAATGGAGAGAGTAAATTCTCAATATGATGATCTCTTCATTTGTTCCCAGTCCCAACTTTCCACAAAATCAATTTATAAAAGACTTGTCTATTAGTAGACCCATGTTGTTTCATGGAGGAGATGACTCAATGCATGCATTAGTTTGAAAACAGATGTAGTTCGTTGTCCCAGGATCTGATACCGCCTTCAGTCCACTCCTAACCCTTTTTAGGATAGCCAATCAAGTCCGAGTTCAGTGCCATCTCCTCCCTGCATAATCTCAGATCGGTAAGAATTTGTGGATAAACACTCTTAAGGGTTTTTTGAAATCAAGAGAGTAACTAATAATAATTTAGGACCATGAAAAGATTTTGTAATGGTCTTGTACTTTTCTTTCGCAGTGTTTGGAACCTATCCTGTCAAGGATGGTCTCAATCATTGTCATCTATGTGTGTATATCTGCTAATTAACTAACATTTATTTTTTAGTTAGTAAACATGCATCTTCAATGGTATAACGTCATTGCATGCATGATTTAGCAGAAATGTCATTGCTTGCCTAGACCTTATGTTAATATTATTATGGTTTCTTGAAGATTTTCACATTTTGATATTGCAGATACTGGTAAGGTTGATTTGGTTATGAATGTCGTTGAACGTCAAAGTGGAGGTTTTTCTGCTGGTGGTGGTATATCAAGTGGGTAAGTGGTGCTACCTTAAGTGCATGATTTCACATACTTCTCACCTATTTTTTTTATTTTATTTCTATATGCGCGATAATAATCTCAAGGCAATCTTCTAATTTGTAGGATTACAAGTGGTCCCTTATCAGGACTTATTGGAAGGTAAATTTGCGAACTATATTACTTGTTTATAGTGTTTTCAGCTAAATATGATCAATAATTTATTCGTATCACTATATCACTTCTTTACAGTGTTTTCAATTAAATATGCGTAATAATTTACTCGTATTATGCATGCACATTGGTGCGCTTTTTGGCGTGGATAAATCAGTTGGCTTGCTAGACAGTCTTAATCTGAAACTAAACTAACCAGTGCTGCTAAATTTTCATATCAGAATGTTCAATTGTTTTTTGTTCCCCGAAGAATTTGCAACCCACTCATCATTGTAATAATTGGCGGATCTGTTTTATGCTTATGGAAAAACCAACTTTGGTAATAAGGGGAAATAAGTTTATTATAAACAGACCATTCAGATTGTGGATATCTTTGGTATAGTGATGCTAGCAATTGCAGGATTGTATAAAATACATGTATGCCTTTTTTAAATAAAAAAATAGTACTAATTTGCGAGAAAGGTGTACCAAATGTATCCATATGTAAATTACATGGAAGGTCTACAAAAAATCTGTATGTGTTTTTATCTGGTCATAGCATCTATTACTGTTCTCAGTTCAGGTGGCATTGCAATATTATACATTTAAACTCATATTCACTAGTTCTGTTGCAGCTTTGCATATTCCCACCGGAATGTATTTGGAAGAAACCAAAAACTTAATATTTCTTTAGAGAGGGGCCAAATCGACTCAATATTTCGAATAAACTACACGGATCCATGGATTGAGGGTGATGACAAGAGGACATCAAGAACAGTCATGGTTCAGGTGATGCAAAGTTGATTTTCCTCCATCTTGTCATGTTTTGAGGAATTGCAAGCTGATTACCTTTTTCATTTGGACCAGAATTCAAGAACCCCAGGAACACTAGTTCATGGGAACCCGTCTGAAAACAGTCTGACTATTGGCCGAGTTACAGCTGGTATAGAATTCAGCAGACCCATCAGGCCAAAGTGGAGTGGAACAGCAGGGGTTATTTTTCAGGTACATGTGTAGAACTATCACATACTGATGTATTCTAATGCTTGATCGTACTAATAAGGCGTTTGTTTCATTATACTTTTCCTGACGGAGATGATAATGTTGTAAGATAACATTTGCATTTGGCGAGTTGTAGAATGTTACCTTAGTTTTGTTAATCTCCCCAGCCAGTCTCTAATATATGTGCTTGTATGGTTATTCCAATAAGATTTCATGTATTTGGTGCTACCTCTGGGATTATGTTGTTCATATCATTTACTTACACATATTGCTGCATGGTATGCAATGTTCCAGCATGCTGGTGTTCGTGATGAGAGAGGAAATCCTGTTATTAAGGATGCTTATAGCAGCCCTCTTACTGCAAGGTATGGATAATTCTGGACTGTGAAGTATCAACTTTGTTATGGTGCAACAAATTTGTGTCTGATATGATGTTCTATGCTTGTTATATAGTGGGAATACACACGACGATACACTTCTTGCTAAATTTGAGAGTGTTTATACTGGTTCCGGCGACCAGGGATCTTCTATGGTTGGTCCTATCGATCAATGTGGCTTTTGATTATTTATTAACTATGGGTCTCATCTGTGCTGTGTGTTTTGCAGTTTGTATTCAACATGGAGCAGGGACTTCCTGTTTGGTCAGATTGGCTGTTTTTCAACAGAGTTAATGCCCGTGCTAGGAAGGGAGTAGAAATAGGCCCTGCCCGCTTTCTAGTCAGGTACTTGTCTTGCATTTTTGTATTCAATTCAGTAGAAGACATAATGGAGATTCAGTAATAATGGTGTGATTTATTGTTGGTGTCAGTTTGTCGGGTGGGCATGTGGTAGGTAATTTCTCTCCTCATGAAGCTTTTGCGATTGGTGGTACTAATAGTGTGAGAGGTTATGAAGAAGGGGCAGTGGGTTCTGGCAGATCTTATGCTGTTGGTTCTGGAGAAGTATCTTTCCCCATGGTATGTGTGAAAATAACAACTTCTAAACTTATTCTTGTTTCCATCTTTAATGAAATCTGATATGCAGTTGGGGCCGGTGGAAGGAGCTATATTTGCTGACTATGGAACTGATCTCGGGTCTGGTCAGTTTGTACCTGGTAGGTCTTTTTCTTTATATGATAAATATTCGGGGGTAAATGAAGACTAGTAAACGGAATATGATTTTGTCTCCATAGGTGATCCAGCGGGGGCAAGGATGAAACCGGGAAGTGGATATGGATATGGGTGTGGCATCCGCGTGGACTCCCCTTTGGGGCCTCTGCGACTTGAATATGCATTCAATGATAAGAGCACGGGCAGGTTTCACTTTGGGGTAGGACACCGGAATTAACTTCCTATGTTCGTTTGCCCCCCCTTTTTTTTCTGGGTGTTATTAGCCACATGATTTTGTTATATATATAATTTTTTCAACAAATCTGCTAGCTCATTGTGATTTACTGATTTGGATCCTCGGTTTGATTATCAAAATTTGAGTCATGACAACAGTATTAGAGTTTCGTCTATGTATGTGTAGACTGATTTGGTGTTTTGATTCAAGGTAGCAATGTCTGTAGGTAATCCATTTATTGGCCATTGCGGTTAGATTAGTTGTATATATGTTTTGGTTGATTTGCGTTTCAAATTTGATCTCCGATGCAATTCAGAATGGAGTCTGTTTAGAGTTATTTTTGCAACTATTCGGATTCGTGAAATCTGGTGGATCTCCAACAAAACATGGTCAAAAAACGGGAATTGTTTCCGATTCTCGACTGGAATTAATGACATGATGCCGACTCCTGCTCCAACTCTTCTGTTTTTCAGTCAATAATGTGGCAAAATTTTATTCAACAAAAAGTATTTAAATAATAAAATAAATGGTAAAGATAATTAAAATACAAGGCGTCAAAATCTCTATATGATGTAAACAATATTAAAAACGAGGATTTCATTCTCTGATTCCAAGACAACAAATAGGAATCCAAACCCCTCAAAAGATCTCAACGTTACACGTGCTCTGAGACCTTATTTTTTTACTTTTCGTTTTCTCTAGGATGATTAAATTACACAAATACATGTACGAAACATAAAAGAAATTTCATTAAAAAGACCAAAAAAAACGTCAGTGTTTATAATAAACTATTAAACTGACCCATTAATCCATTTGGCTAGGTCGAGCAGAATAAGGTCATCGGTCTCATGCTGAGCGGGTGTCATGGGATATATTCATGGCTTGCATCTCTCGTTACTCGTATATGATGTTCTCTGTCAACGTCAAATGGGTGGCCCAACGTCTCTCGTTTTTTTCCCAAAACTTTCACCTAACAGACATTGACTTCAATCCCTCCCTAGATCCTGGCAACAACCTTCCTCTTTTCCATACTCGTCTTCGCTGCCTTTGGGCCTTCAGACAGCTGCCGTCCAATGTCGGGGATCAGATTGGATTCAGAAGCCGGGGTCATCGGGGTCCTTGAACCACTTGTGCCACCGATGAAGGCCTAAAGTTCTCGAACTCGTTCTCAAATCTGTGTTGCCAACAAGGTTTATCCCTCGCGAGCGCTCACCAGTGTTCTCAAACGAAGTCATGGTCATACATTCTCTTGTACTCCTTCTCTGTAGTAGTTATGACTTGATCGACCGCTTTGGTATATGTGCATTATCTTGAAACAACACCCATGGAATTGATTTACTTTCTTGATAATCATACTTCAGTGATCCTTACGGTTCTTCCCGCTTCGATCTCCCTCGACTGGTAACCTTCTCATCATACCGACCCTTTCGACGACTTTGCTCCAAAAACATTCACTTTAAATCAAATTAGTCGGTCTGCTGTTTATTTTCATTCAAATATATCTCTTTATCGTTGCCTTTAAAAGTCTTTGAATTGAGCGATCATATTTTTAATGTATTTTGTTATCAGTTCTGAAAATCTACGTCTTTTTCTTCAATGACCTCGGTTTTGTTGGAAAGTGTTGCAAGGATTTAGAAGTAAAAAGAAATGTATTTTGGAGACAAGCAAACTCAAACATACGACGAAGGATATAAATTTTTTATGTAAGAACCGACTTAGACCTATATATTAAATTGAAAAGAATTAAGAGCAAAGGAGCAGCTCCCCCGTGGATCCGCCAAGGTTGTTTGTGTCTTCGAGCCACCATGCACGTGCGGGTACTTTTCCTTGTTTGTTCGAATCCTTAGATCTAGGAGCTTCCTGTCTCAACAATATATTCATTAACAATAGTTAAGATTTCACATTTACTTAGTGAAGTGTGAACTCTTCGTCGGTCCCGTGCCTTAAACTAATGAGGCCACACGGTGGAGTAGTCGACATTCCGTTTTGGGGCTGCCAAATGTTGAATTCAGAGAATGCTGCATTACTATGTTTCACACTTCAATTTATACTACTTGTTTTCATTTATACTAATATGAGTCTCATCTCATACACTATATTATGGAAGTTCTATATCATGTGATAAACATATCAACATTTTTCGATGCGGAATTCCGACACCCCTTTACGTGCATATCAATCAGTATATTAACATTTAGTCTTTGATTTGCAACAAGAAGACATACATAAGGGTTTATAAAAAAATGGACTAATGTGTGATGAAATGTAAAAGTTTAACTGATAAATAGAGATTTAAAAATGTTTATGAAGTGATAAATTGATTCTTATTCTTTATATATAAATATTTATATCAACACATCTGGATGGATAAAAAAAATGTGACATCAACTCACCAGTCACTTGTATATATCATTTTGCTCGCACGTGAATGTTATTAGATCCCATATTTTATTGTTTAGAAAGTAACGGACATGTAAGTTAGAATAGGAAATAGTATATATAGTTGCACACGTGTGGTGGCGGCACGTGATGATATTGCGACCGACAAGACAAGAACCGCAAATGTGGGGTGCATGTCTTAAGTGAAATGGACAACACAGTGTTCCATATGATAATCTTGTAGTGTAGTCGTGGCTTGAATTTGTGATGAAACAAATATATGCAAATTACAACGATTCATCATTCATTGAAGTAATAAGTTATTTTTATTAAGAGCAAGATCAAATCTAGGATATTTCGAACTCCCAAAATTAACAATATAATCAAATTTAAGTGTAAGATTACAAATATGACGGTTGTAAGAGTTATATATCAACGTTATATACATTTTTCTCATGGCTGAATTTGTTCTAGTATGTTCACAAATCAGTGTGTACCATTGAGTACAAATAGTTTCATCATGTTACGTTCATAATACAATAAGAAAAGAAGTCTATGATTTATAATCCAATCTTCTACTCAATATAAGAGCAGAAGATTGTGGGTTTAAATGACCGTCAACCCTTCTTTAGAAACGAAAATGTGGGTCTAATCCTCATATGTTGGTCGGAGATGTCGTCGAATCTGCATGCCTAAAATGCAGAGTTGACGAATCATTCGATATTGGGATATTTAGACTTCGACCCGAATCTGTCAGCTGAAATAGTGACCACCTAATTGGCCAACGACATGTGGCGACTAAAAGGTAAAAAAAATTGAAAAACGATATTTGGTGTTAAATACCGGTATGTTTCGTCTTCATTCATCACTAACCTCGCCGAGTTTTCTCCTACAAGTATGATGTTTCATCTAAGACGATGTTACCTCAAGAGAAGAATCTCTGGCGGGTTCGTCCTGCAGCATAAACGCTTATCACACCGTCGCCGTGAGTTTCAGATGTTTCTCCGGCACAACCTGTTGTAGAATCTCTGGCGACGTTGGCCAGAAGAATTCCTCCGGCCGTCGAAACCAACCACTCCAATGGTCTATTCTAACCCCAACATGTCACCCGGTTTTTCCGACGACTGGAGTGTGTCCCCGAATCGCAGCTCGACTCTGAACAATACTCACAACAGTACTCGCAACAATAATTGCGGCATTACTCCAACGACCATGACGACAAACCATTTTGGGAGGACCCCTACAGCCGTTCCCATTGCATTGTTCCATCATCCATCCCAATATCGGGTCTAATTCGTCCCCCTCACATTAAAGTGAGGATGCCCCATCTCTAGCTCCTTGGGCCCTAGCATCAGTTAGCTAGTTCCTACATCAAAGCCAAAGATGGACGAAAGATGAGGATATAAGCCCACTAAGTACGTGGTTGAACTACTCGAAGGAACCGGAACACGACATAGACAAGATGAGCATACATTTTTAGGAGAGCGTGAAGAACGATGTTTCCCTCATCACCAAGTCAACAGAGGAAACTGGGCACAAAGGGAAAAATGCAAGGACCATTGGAGCGTCACAAACCTGGAAGCGAAGAAGTTTCAGGGGTGTTGGTCAAAGTTCAAACACATCTATCAAAGCAGCCGTTCAAACAATCAGGTCATGTCCGATGTGAGAAACATTAAAAGTAGCGGTAAGAACATGACTTTGTCTGGAAGCACTAGTGGAACTTTATCAGAGAGAAGCCCTGTAGGAAGCACCAGGTAGAGAACGAGTTTTCTCCGAGTAACGGCATCTACATCGACGTCAATGGTGCATTTAGTGCCACAAGCAGAATGAGAACCCCAAGATCTGGAATGGGTACTCTAATGTTTGAGAGGGACATTCCCGCTACAATCGCTGCCGAAGCCGAGGGCATTCCCAGACCCGTAGACGCCCGTCGCCCTGAGGGCCAAAAGGAGACCAAGGCGAGGAGTACAAGAAAGAAGGGAAAGGGACTTGGTGTGTCGGTCGTGGATATGAAGTTGGCCAAATGCCTGGAAAGAACCGAGAAGCACCGGGCAACGCAAATCAAGTCGTCAGAGAGCCTCATGCGCGGGTATCAGAGGCTTGAAGCCATGGACACCTCGGGAATGGAACCCAAGGACTTGACGACCCGCAAGTTGTTTCTCGCCTGCATGACTAAAAGGATCAATAATTTAGTTTGATGTGTTGTATATATTTTTTTTCAATCGACAATATTTAATTAATGAAGCTTGTTTTTCGTTTTGTACAAGCTTTTGGATCATTTTACCGTCTTATCCGATAATAGACCCAACACGGTCTCTTTCCACTAGAACGCAAATCTAATAAACCCAAAAATTTGGGAAAGAAAAAAATGCGTAAAGTGAAGAAAATGAGTACCATAGTGAATGATCTAAGAACAAAACCTATAATGATCAGACAAAAAGTTCTTATTATAACGCGAGTAAAAAAACATAACTTTTGAACTTGATACTTGTAATGTTTTAGGGTTATTGACATTTTCGAATAAGAATTGTGAGTATTTCAACTCAACAACTCATAACACTAACATAGGTGACGGAAGAAAACGCCCGGGTCATGCCCACCTAGAACAAGTAGATTGAAAATTCTGTAATAAAAAGCATACATCGAGAGGGTGGGTTGGTGAGAAATTTGAATGGGTAGGGTACAAAGTGAGACCCACATAAGCTCCTCTTGACTCATAATTAGTAGGTCGTCCAAGGAGGTTTAGAAATGAAAGGGAAAGTCTACAAAAATGGATTGCATGAGTCAATCATTAAATTGGTGATCAATGGTAGAAGTCATAAAACTTAGTTTGAAGTTGATGAATAAAACAATAAAATTGGAAATGGTACCGAGCGATCATGTGTCAATTCATAAGTACTTGGGATATACAAGTGTAGTAAGACTCAATGAAGCTTCCTTCACCCAACTCACTGCTTTGTTTCTTGTAGCCAACCAGTACTCGAGTACATGACATGATCACTACAGTTTTGTTTCCTTTTTCATTTTGGTTCAGGCATTGCTCAGAGAACTCATGACCCAACACTACACCAAGAGCATCTTTTCGTACCATGCATAACACTTCATATCTCTTTCAATTTATTAATTAACTACTTGTACATTATATTGTCTCTCAAGTGACCCCCAACTTTAATTTTTATCCCCCAATTTATATTTTTACCGCTTCAAGAATAATTTGTATTAATTTTTTCACTTTTTTTATTTAAAATCCACAGTTTCTCTCCCTATAAATACTTGAAATAACCCCATTTATAGTTTTAGTATTCATTGTTGATGAAATTTAAAAGATTATTAAAAGATTTGTTTTATTAAACAACTAGAATTTGGATACTCTATAAATTCCAGAAATTAATTATTTCAAATTTAAACTATTTAAAGAGCAGAAACAACTCTTGTCTACAAAAAGCAGATTTGATGGTGTTCAGGGAACTTGATCCACCAGCAGTGATTATGGACTAGTCAAACACTAATTAATACTGCTATAATTAATTAGTTACCAATCAACAATATTAATCATGTGTGTCAAGAGATCATATTTTGATTTTTTCCAATGTTGTTGTTCAAATCCTAGCAAGAGCTTTTTGTCAGTGTTGTCTGATCAATACATGGTACAGACATGTCTGTGCTGATCAAACAAACATTTATAGATCAGATCAGATCTTGATGATCAAAAGGGAGAAGAGGCCAAGTTGGGTCTGAACCTATGCATGTAATTACATAACACATGAACAGTAAATAGATTAAGGAACTGAGCATTTAGTGCATGTCATGTTAAAAGGTGATGATCCTAAAGGAGAGGTTTGATTTGGGACAGTGTTTCAGGTGGTAGTGATCTTAAGAGACCAGAACTCTTCCATCAAAGTAATTGTTGGATTGGATTAAATTTGAAACTATATAGTAGTGTTTGTTTCCCAAGAAAAATAAAGAAGAAAAAAATCCACCTATTGACCCAGTGTGTGGATTTGGGAATTATGGCAGACAACCACCCAATGATCCAAAACCTAATCTCAGACTTTGTCTTCAGACCCATTGTAATTTTATTTTAGTAAATTACATCTTATCTTGAATTTAGTTTTCATTTATTTATCATCTTTGAACAAGTTAATTTTGTGGTTGACTTCATAAATAATTTAATATAATAAAAAATTAAAATATGATTTTTAGTTTTCATCCATGTATTTTGAAAATAAGTTTGCAGATACCATCACATAAGTTTTACTAGTATGAATAGACATGTCACCTCTTATTTTTGTAATATAGATAGAAAAAAGAAAAACAAAAATGGTATTCATATTTTCTTTTCACACACTGTTCAATAGGAAGCAGCTAGGTTGGGGTTGTTCTTTCAAGTCCCAATATTATCCCATATGTTTCTCTTGAATCCATGGATCTATCTCATGTATTGTTTAGTCACACATTTCACAAGTGATTATATTTCTTATCCCTCCCTTTTTTTATTGACTCCTTAGGGTTTTTGGTTGTCTTATTTATATTTCCTTCTCTACCCCTTTCATCCTCACACTTGCTTTCAATTAAATCTTTTTGGTTCATCTCTCTCTCTCTCTCTGTATTTATATAAAATAACCAGAACCACCCTTTTGTTCCCTCCTCTCATCATCATCATCATGGCTGATCCATTTTCCTCCAATTACTTCCATGGTTGGCTCAACCTCAATGACCCTTTGCATGATTCTTCAATATTTGGATACTATGATCATCAGCCTTCCTCTCCTCCCCTGAGAGAAGCCCTTCCTCTCCTCAGCTTGAGCCCCACAAGAAGTCATCAAGATCTTCATCATCATCACATGGAAGTGAACAAGATCAAATCCAGCTTCTTCTCCATCTGTGGTGGTGATGAGGAAGAAGAAGATGAAGAGAGCTTGACAGTGGCTCTACATCTGGGTCTCCCAAGCCCTAGCTCTGGTGATATGCAATTGTCTTCCTCCATTAACACTAACAGCACCCACAATCATGATGTGTCATCAGAACTGACTGTGGCATCATCTTCTTCATGTGGGTACTCAAGCACAACCGAGAACATGAGGCTGAACAAGGGCCAGTACTGGATCCCAACCCCAGCCCAGATCCTGATTGGCCCCACTCAGTTCTCATGCCCTCTTTGCTTCAAGACCTTCAACAGATACAACAACATGCAGGTATGTGCTTTTCTCTTTTGCTTTTTTCCACAAAAGATAAATCTAACCCCATACTCCTAATCTAGCTTCATTTTACAACCTTTTTCTTCTCAAATATACTGCACTTCTGACTCAGGAGGAGAGCTAGTCATGATGATAAGAGGATAGGAGCCAATTAGGGTTTACCCTCTTTTCCTAAAGATTTTTCTCTCTTTATCTCTGCACTCTCCTTTTTGCTTGATTCCTGGGTCTGGGATTTAATAATTATGAATAAAAATTGTATAAACCTAGACTACCTGGCCCATCTGAGAAAGAAGAGAATGATATCACTACCTTTCTTTTTATGCGATTTAACTACACAACAATCAAACCTTGGAGTGTTGAAAGCTATCATCTCACTGGTGGTCGTCTTTCAGGACCCCGAAAACGGTCCATAGATGCAACGCTTTTCTTATGCATATGCTTTTCTTCTTCTTTGGTATTAGCATACATATATATATATATCCATGTGACTTAAATGTTGATTATGAATGTGTATAGATGCATATGTGGGGGCATGGATCTCAGTACAGGAAAGGACCCGAGTCGCTGAGAGGAACGCAGCCAACAGCAATGCTGAGGCTGCCATGCTATTGCTGCTCAGCAGGATGCAGGAACAACATAGACCATCCTCGGTCGAAGCCTCTGAAAGACTTCAGGACTCTTCAGACACACTACAAGAGGAAGCACGGGATCAAGCCCTTCATGTGCAGGAAGTGCGGCAAGGCCTTCGCGGTCAGAGGAGATTGGAGGACCCATGAGAAGAACTGCGGCAAGCTCTGGTACTGCACTTGCGGCTCTGATTTCAAGCACAAGAGGTCTCTCAAGGATCACGTCAAGGCCTTCGGACAAGGCCACGCTCCCTGCGGGGTCGGCACCTACTTCGATCAGGACGACGTTGATGATTCCGACGTCGACCACGATCACGATGAGTCCTCTCATTGATGCTCATCTTCATTCACGCTTTGTCCTCTTTTGCTCATTATTTTTGTTTCCATCTCTTTCTAATTACTACTTTTGCTTACCGTTAATCCTTAATTACTTACCCACCTAATAGCAATAATAAGCACATTACAATCGATGTACACCAAGGGTTTCCAAAGAATATGACAATGATTTATTACACTAATTACTACCTAATTGATCACTAATTAACTCTAATCTCGGCACTTTCATTTAATCCGACCTAGATCCACTTTTGATCATCAAATACAAATATATACCTATGTCTTTAATTTGTTTCCAAAATGTTTCAATACCTCTTTCTTTTCGAGTGCTCTTCCTTTTTCATATCATATATATTTTTATAAGAACGAGTTACAGTGAAGTCGGTTGTGAGATCAAAGAGACGGAGAAATGATGAAAACCTGTTTTTTTTCTTCTTCCTCCTCTTTATTGGTTTTTCTCTCTCATGCAATTTCTGCTATGTCTCGATGTTTATTGTAAATTTTCGTCAAACTGACTTCAATACCTATATATTTGGTCTTACAAAATCGATACCGCTGTGGTTGATCCGATAATGTTTTACATCTTAGAAATGCATGTGTGGAGCTATTAAGATCATATTCCTGGCCCAAACATAAGCCATATCATTGTACCAAACTTGTTCTCCGAAACTAGAAGGTGTGGAAAATTGCGTACTTGGTGGTATGGGGTTTGCACAAATATATGCTTACAAGATCTAAGGAAGGTATGTTCCATTGTTGCGCGAGAAAAGGAAAAGAGGGAGCACAAAGTAGTTGATAAAAAGGGTACATAGTGTAATGTATGTCCATATAAATTATGACCATCCATGTGGTTGCATGTGATGTAAGTATATATGTGCATGTAGGTATATATTTATGGTTTGTGAGGCTCTTCTGTAAATACAGACACCAGCTTTTCTCTTGGACATGATGATTTGACATGATTCTGAGTTGATTACACACACCCTTCTCATTGATGGATTGGACACAACATGTATATACCATGAGAGAGTTGTCTAGTTTATCAAAATAAAAGTCCAAATCAAATGATTAGCCTAAGTGATCACATCATGTATATATATATATATATATATGAGAGAGAGGGGGTGAGAGGTGAAGGGTAGTTTTGTAATTAAAGTGGGTTTTGGTTGCAACAAATGGATCCTGATCCTGATGGCAGGCATCTTTGCTGCAAAGGATCAAACAATACAGTGTAAGTGAATGTAGTGATGGAGGCCTGACTTGAGATATTGTTGTGACTTGTGACTGGACAGACCAGTATGAAGGGCTGCTCTACACATTGAAAGGTCCTACGAGTCATGGGGAAGGGAGGGAACAAAGAGATCGGAGCGATCGGGGGGTTTGGAGGCTGTAGGTCAGGAGCGGGGGTGAGGTATACGGAAGAGGAGATTCGGGCGTTAGGGGTCCCCCCCCGACCGACTGAGGGTTGCTCTTCTGGAGGAGGGAGAGATTGGGGACGACGAAGGGTCATCGGAGACGGAATCGGTTTTTCCGGAGGCGATTAATCGGCATAAGCAGAATAAGGGAAACATCAAATCGGTGGCCATTTCCTCCCAGCAAGTGGAAGCGGAAAGAAAAGCAAAAAATTACCTTCATCCAAGGAAGGTCTTTATCAGAAACATCCCTCCCAGCCTTTCAAAGCAAGAGATCAGCAAAGCATTTGAATGGGCTGGGGAAATCTCGGAGATTCATGTTCCAAGGTCGCCGAATAGAGAGGGGACAGGTTTATGCTTCATTACATTCAATACTGGAGAAGGGATTGAAAGCACAATCAAAAGACTGAATGGTTCAGTCTGCCACGGACTGAAAGTTTTTGCTGCTCAAGCTAAAGAAAAACATGACATGAGGGGAGGGGTCGAACGAAGGGAGTCAAAGATATTGTCAGCAAAGGAAGATCTCAGAGATACTCTCTCCAAGAACAGATTCATGGCAGAATGCAAAAATTTTGTCATAGGTAAATCAAATATGGAACTCAAATCATTAATGGGGAAAGCTTGGATGGGGGTGAGAGAATTTATGAGAAGCACTACTTTGATTCAAGAGGAGATTGGATCCAATGGAGTGTTTGATATTGAAGTCAGAGACCTAGGCAATATAGTGATGATGATCAATTTCCCTGACCCTGGTTATGAAAGAAGTATGATTGAGGAAGACTGGGAGTGGCTCTCGTCCTGGATCACCATGACTCACGGGAAGGAGGATTTCCTGAGAATGGGCTGGGGATTGAGAGGTTGGACATTAATTGGTGCTCTCCTTATCCAAACTACAAAAAGGCTGGCATCTCTGTGGAGTCAGAAATCAAGGGCTATTTGGCTGAAGGAAGGAGACAGATGCTCAAGGTATTTTCATATTCTTGCTAATCTCAGGTCAGTAAGAAACTCAATTGCTGAAATTTGTGTTGGAGATGCTATCTTATCTGAACCTGATCAAATCAAAAGAAAGGCAGCAGAGTTTTTCAGTCAACATTTTAAAGTGGTGAATAAGGATCTCTGGGACCTTCCTCCTCTCCCATTCAAGAGATTTTCCCCATCTCAAGCATCTTCCTTGGAAACTCCTTTCTCTGAAGCTGAAGTTCTGGATGCTATTAAAAATTATAATGGTTCCAAAGCCCCTGGACCAGATGGCTACACTTTAAAATTCTTCCAAGTTTGTTGGAAGATCATAAAAGGAGATTTTATGCAGTTCATGTCTTCCTTCCATCAGAAAGGGACAATTGGAAAGGGAAATAGTGCTACTCTACTGGCCTTAATACCAAAAGTAGATCATCCTAAATTTTTTTCTGAGTACAGGCTAATAAGCCTGGTTTCAGCCTCCTATAAAATTTTGGCAAAAGTTCTTTCTGCAAGGCTCAAAATGGTAATCAATGATATAGTCAGTGACACTCAAACATGATTTATAAAAGGGAGACAGATTCTGGATGATGTGCTTATAGCTACAGAAATAGTTCATACTATCAAAAAATCCAAGGAACAGGTTTCCATAGTTAAAATTGATTTTGAGAAAGCCTATGATAGCCTTAGCTGGGACTACCTTGACTATTGTTTTGTCAAAATGGGGTTTGGAGCAGTTTGGAGAAGTTGGATGAAGAGTTGCTTTAATGCCTACATCTCAGTTTTGATCAATGGCTCACCCACAACTGAGTTCAAAATGGAGAGAGGGCTGAGACAAGGTTGCCCTTTATCCCCTCTAATTTTTGCAATTGCTGGTGAAGGTCTGCACCAATTAATGGAGAAAGGAGTTAGAGAGGGCAAATTTGCTGGTTTTAAATTTGGAGAAGTTGGGCCTGAGATATCCCATCTCCAATTTGTAGATGACACATTAATGTTTATTAAAGGGGGAGCATCAGCATTATCCAACTTAAAGGTCACTCTTGTATGGCTTCAGCTATGCACTGGTCTCAAAATCAATTTTGCTAAATCTTGCATTACTGTTATAAATCCCTCTCCTGAGCTTGATAATGATCTGGCCTTTGAGGTACTGGGGTGCTCAACATGTTCTCTCCTTATTCCCTATCTAGGATTCATGCTAGGTGCTAATCCAAGGAGAATGAGGACCTGGGATCTAGTTGTATCAAAATTCAAGAGGAAGCTGAACCTTTGGCAAGCTAAACATTTGAGCTTTGGGGGAAGAATAACTCTCTTGAAATCTAAACTTGGAGCCCTTCCTCTATTCTACATGTCCTTGATGAAAGCTCCAAAGAGAGTAATTAAGAAGTTAGAAAGCTGGCAGAGGACTTTCTTGTGGTGCAAGGCAGGGGGTAAAAAGGGTATGTATAAGGTGAAATGGAAAGTTGTATGCTCTCCAAAGGGGGGGGGGGGGGGGGGCTGGGGGGGG
>JAYMSV010000285.1:0-18679 GCA_036897745.1 Erodium moschatum
AAAACCCTAGCCCCGCCACTGGTTAGACACGTCCGTAAAGAAGCAAATAGAGTTGTCCACGAGCTTGCTCGTAACGTCCATGTGTGGACTGGTTTTTCTTGGAGCTATGATTGTTTGCCAGATCTTATTTGCGGGATACTGGCTTTTGATTCCGAGTAATAAAATTGAAATTTTCCTTAAAAAAGACCGTCCACGATTTACCGTTACAAGTAATTTTCAATTCACTGTACATTTTTAGTTGTACCCATCCATTCCTAAGAATTTTGTTTCTGTTTTAATTGATCATTTTTTGAATGAAAAGGAACAATTTAAGGTTTAACGACCAAAGTGTCCCTTATATATAACCAAACAAAATTAAGTAAATCCAATTCAGCTTCTGTTATTTGTTTTAAAAAATGACATTTTCATTATAAAATCTTAAATCAAGATAATTTGAAACAAAAACAAATTCTATGAAAATAAATAAATATGGTTTAAAATACGTTATAGCAAATGAAAATCACTGGAAATATAAGGTAGAGATATGTATTGATTTAACATATTTTTCTATAAATAAGTGGTACTTTGTTTTAAAATCTTAAATTAAGATCATTTGAAACAAAAATAAAGCATATTAAAGTTAGGGTTAATTACATTTACGTACTCCGAACTATACACGTTTAATGAATACCTACCCCAAATAACGTGTATATACCCTGAACTAACGTTTGTAACAACATCCCCTATTCCATCCATTTTCGGTTCATTTACCGTTCATTTTTTCAGAAATTCCGAAACTGTCCGTAATGTTACAATCATAAAACCAACTCCAACCCTAAATTTCTCTCCAAACCTAAATCTAACTCTAAAAATGGATGAAAAAATTGATGAAATGGGGATGTTGTCACAAACTGTTAGTTCGGGGTATGTATTCGTTACGAAATAACTTTTGGGGTATTGTTAAACGTGTATAATACGGAGTAAGTGAGCGTAATTAACCTTAAAATAAATTGATACAAGTTATGATACATTATAATAAATTAAAAATCACTCAAAATCCAGGGTAGTAATATGCAGTGATTTTTTACAAATAATTTAGTATTGTTTACTACTAGGTTTGGAGGTATTTTTGAGTGGTGAGGAGGACTTGTGGGAGTGATGAGACAGTCATGACACAGAAAGAAAGGCTCAGTCCTTTCAGGCTATAGCACTAGAAACCAATAAATGAAATTCAGAAGCAATATATGTATTTGATCTTTTGATTTGTTTTTTTTCATCAACTACAAAACTTTCATAGATTCAAAATTTGGTGCAGCACATGAGCACTGAATCGGTTTCAACTAAGATAGATCGTTGTGGTCCAAGCCTTTAAAACACCCACATTAAAGGAATACTTGTAGTAGCCTAGTTGCCCGATGGACCACCCGGAATGATCGATATATGTCGTCAATATTCGAATATGACTGTCAAATATAAATACAGTAGTTTTTCGTTTTCCATAATAAAGTTTATTATGCTTATATAACTCACGTTCATATAGGATCGTATTTAGTAGCGTCGCCAATTGATTTAGTAACATCGACATTTCAAATACGTATAGACTGAATTTCACTTAGAAAATAACATTTTGAGATTGACCCAGATGATTTTTTTGCTCATTTAGACTGATATTGTCAATTGATTTAGTGAAACTTACTAAAACATTTACATTATCGACATTCATTTCTAAATTTACATAGATCGAATTTCATTTACAAAATAATAATTTAGACTGATAGTGTCAATTAATTTAGTGAAACTCAGTAAAACATTTATGTTACCGACGTTAACTTTTAAATTTATATAGATCAAATTTCACTTACAAAATAACGATTTGGGATTGACCCAGATGACAGTTTTTGCTCATTTACACTGATGGTGTCAATTGATTTAGTGAAACTTAGTAAAACATTTACGCTACCGGCGTTAACTTTTAAATTTATATAGATCAAATTTCACTTATAAAATAACGATTCGGGATTGACCCAGATTAAGTTTTTTTTTTGCTGATTTAGAGTGATATTGAGTTGTTCAATTCAATATGACACAGTTAGTGATCTCTGGAGTGAGAGATGCTTGGTGGAAGATGAATGGAATTGGCAGCAAATGAAATTGGCAGGAGGGGTCCTTGATGCTGTACTAGATGGGCAACAATGGCTGGGTCTAAATATCACAAATGTCCCACAAACAAGGGACAATTTGTCCTTCTAGGTGCACCCTTAAAATCCCTTAATCCTTCCGGGTCCCTACATTGTTTTCATATCAGACAGTATGAGCCAACAACACATATTTACCATTTTACCCCGCAACCTACTCTGTCACTTTCGAAATTCGACTTATTGTAAACTCGAATTGTTTATCGAAAGATGAACGAATTTATATGTTTTTACGATACTCTTAAGGGTTTTTCATATGTATAGGTTAGCTTGAGATAAATAGCATTATGTGAAACTTTCTACGTGAGACAATTAATAATGTTAAAGATCAATCATCGATATCATATATTATGATATTAATTCAATAATAAGTTTAAACTAACAATAATTAATCAATTACAACTTTATATTTTTAATATTTGCTTTATTGTATTTTGAATGTACAGTGGTATGTTGGAATAAAAACCATACCATATGGTATAAATTAAGAATATAATCAGTGGATCAAACTGCTCACAATTTTTAGAAAATATGGTTTGGTGATAAATAAATATAAAATTAATTCAAATGTCTACATACTTACAACTCATGTCACTAATAATTTTTTCTAAATAGTTTGGGTCTTCCAGTTTGATGTTTAATAACAATTGAGATGTGTTCCTAATTTGTACCATATGGAATGAATTTTACATATTAAGGGAAAAATCAAGTATGTAATATAAATTAAGAGTTCATCAGGATTATAAGATCAAGGGGATCAAACGATCCGTGTTTGGGTCTTTGGTGATGCCTTATTCAATCAGATTTTCTGAAGTCGTCCTTCTTTTCAGTTGGACTTAGTGTGAGTTGCTATTAGGAGTCGCGGTTTGTGGCTGAACCACCTGTTTCTGGCGGGTGGGGGCATGGATTACTTAGCTTTTCTGAGGCCAGATGATCCACTTGTGCGGTAGTCCAGCTGTCGAGGTTTTGGGCGATCCTCGTTAGTCTGGCTGGTGGGTTTCGTTGGAGGCCGAGGTATTCCTTTATTTTCTTTCCCTGCATTTCGCTTTTGTTCTTTGACCTCTTGTTGGACTTTGGTTTCTGGCTCCTATCCCAGAACCTCCACCTTCGATTTTTAGTACATTTATTTCTCTCTGTAAAAGAAACAATTCATGATTTTAAGAGGATTAAATATAAAAAAATAAACTGAAAATTTTACATGTAAACAATTCATGTTATTAATAATTTTACATGAATCTGAACTTTTTGTCAAACATGGTATGAGATGATTTTTTAATGTGTGTTATAAAATATAGTTTTTACAAATTCATATATGGATAGGTAATATGCAACATCAATGGTAGGTGGGGACTGTATAGCACCATTGGAAAAGCCTGCAATGTGCCATGGCCATGTGGTCCATTTATGCTTCACTGGTTGTGGACAAGATCTAGCATCACACATCACATGATCATCACAACTACTGGGTTCCAAACCAATGGCTCAGATTGCTTTTGCTCTTTAGCCTATCTAGGGCTTCTCAATCTAGGGTTTCTCAATATGTAGAAGAAGAATAAGATATGAACACATGCATGCAGTTTTTTTGGTAGATAAATGTAAGGCTCTTGATGCAATCACAAGACCACATGAAATGAACCTAAACACATGTAAACTAATTAAAGCAATTAGGTCACTGCCTTTCCTCTACAATAATCTGGTCCTTACATGTGCACAACAAAAGCAAAAATAATGACAATTATTCAACTTCAATCAATTTGTTTAAGTAAATAAAAAACATATTTATATGTAGTAGACGCGAATCCAGAAATTTATTTTAGGGTATGCCACTAATAATGATTAAATATAAAACAAAAATTAAAGTCGGTTTAAGAAGGATACACAACAGATCTTCAAATGACAATAATTTTTCATACGAACTCCGATTTAGTCCCGTAAGATATCAAATCGAAGATATCTGAAATCTCTACAATTACATACAACTTTCTGGGGGCAGGATATGCCGTGGAATACCCTAAACCCCCTAAATCCGACTCTGATATGGATATGGGTTGTGTTATCTATTGTAAGTGGATTTTTGTAAGATGTAAAATGTAACACAAGGTACAATAAAATGTATCATAAGGATCAAAAAACAAAACAGAATGCCGGATTTTGGGTTAAATACACACTAGATTCTAGATTTGTTACAAAGTTTTATAATTAATATTGCATAATTTTTAAACAAAAAATTGGTGTTCCATTATAAGTATCATTTACAACCACTGCATCATAAAGTTTCATTTTCGATCCAATTAAATGAGTGGGTCGAAAATGAAACTTTCATTTCCGACTCAATTTAATTGAGTCGTAATGAAACTACATTCCCGACTCCAAAATGAAACTTTCATTACCGATCCAATTAGTAATCGGGTCAGTAACGAAAGTTTCATTCCCGACCTATTACTAATTGAGTCGGGAATGAATGCTTCTGTACTAGTGAACGGATATTCTAAAATTTATAAACCCAAAATTTAGTGTTTCATTTTGTATTCCTTATATTATTTTTTTTTATTGTTATTGATTTACGATTTACAATATAAGAATCATTTATAATGGACAGAAACGTCTATATATACATATATAAGATTTACTGAATGTTTTATCCATGAATTATTTTTGATGTGATGAGTAATATAAATGGCATCAACAGTCCATGTGCTCTTCTTATATGTTCTACACAAAATATACTATTTCTATCAATAAGGAACACAAGGCTTTTTTATTGAAATGTGAAGAAAGCCCCAATTCCAGTGGGGGTGATGCTATTCTCTTGTGTAACACTACTAACTACTACTCAACTTCATTTCAGTAGGTGAAACCAAAACTCATCCCAACTTTCCTAATATTATAACTAATTAAGAAGAAATTAATACTTTATTTAGATAATGGAAGTCATTTTGGTGGTAAGTTAATCATATATAATTGTGCTACTCAATTAGTATATCTACACATATTTGTATGGAGCAACAATCACTCGTGTTTATTGGACTATAGTTTTTAGCGGGTGAGATGTTTCCAAACGTATGTTAAGAAGTTCTTTAGTTTGAAATAGTTTCGACCATTTATTGTATAGTTTTCACATTTAACTATACCTTCAGTGCGTTTTTCACATAAACGTTCCCTTATCTACAGGGACACTAGCCAGAAAAAATTAAGTATTACAAACTAAGAATCTTAGAGATCCGTTAAATCAATAGATCCATGGTCCATGATTTTTAGGAGTGTTTTGATTATAAAATAAAGGGTAAATTCCATATCACTATCCAAAACTTTTCATATTCCATTTCACTATTCTAAATTTTTTGTTCTCACCTCACTACCATAAAATTGAGATTTTGGCACTTTAGTACCTACTGTTAATTTTCTGTCTATTTTTTCATCCAAAAATGAACATTTTCAGTCCAAAAATGATCATTTTCCGTCCAAAAATAGAAAGAAAATTAACGGATGTTTAGCATGCATTGTAGGTTGTGATTTTTCCTTGACTAAATATTTATATTTATTTGGGTATTTGAAGTTAGCATTAAAAACACATGAGAGAGAAAGATGGAGTGGACCACAAACCTTTCATTAAAACCAGGCAAATTAAGAACAATATGATTAATAATCCATATTTCCACCAAACTTGTTTGGGATTTCTTAGAAGCTATAGGTGACCCACTACTTGAGACCACTTGGTGTCTTTCACATATATATATTACTCACAACTCTCTTCTTCCTCACAACTCTCTCTCTCTCCTTCACATATATATGCTCTCAAAAACAACTCTTGAGGAAGTAAAAATGGAGTTTTTGCAGCTAGAGGAAGCATCCAAAAGGATCGCATTGATCCCATTTTCTCCCCCAAGATTTAGGATCATGCTATCCCTTTGGATTCCTCCTCTGGTAGCTCGCTCGTGGATTGACTGATCTGTCAACTCGAGTTTTCAGATGAACCAGACTGATCGATTGAATAGACGTCTCCAGATCTTGTAAGTCATGCTTCTTCCTCCTCTTCTTCTTCTTCCCGATATCCTATGAGAATTTCTTTGCATTTTATTGATTTTGAATAAAACAGTACCAAAAGGTGAAGATATGGAAGAAGATTTGACCAAAGCTTTGAATCATTTGTGTGATTTGTAGGAGCACAAATTAGCCTAATCACATGGCTTAATCTTTTTTACTTGGAATCCAAGGCAGTGAGTATTATTTTTCTTCACTTTCGGCTTGTGGTGAGACCTTTAAGAAAAAAAAAAGTCCTTTAAACATTCCCTCAAGTCTCCCAAATAAAGGGTCTTTTTTTTTTTGCATCACATGGCCCCAACCTATCAATGCTCTAGGTATGAGTTCACTGTATATTTGCTAATTTAATTGTTATTTTTTTCTTCGACAAAATCGAGAAAATATACCAACTTAAGTTAGGCTCGACCTTAACCGTAAACCACCGGATCAACTTAAGTTGGTAACAAAGTTGTGATATGTGTTTGCTTGAATGGAACAGTTGAAGACTGATTTAGTTGGTCAAGACGGGTATCATCCGATACATTAACTAATGTTTAAAATCTGGACTGAATTACTTGTTTAAGCATCGAATAAACTATATCCCGAGATTTTAGTATGAGTGCAAAAGAAGATAAAAAGGGAAGAATTTTGGACACTCTTGAGAGGTCTAAGAATAGTCTTCAAATGTGATATTTGTGGGTCACATGTCTCACCCTTGGACTACAAAGGATTGATGGACCCATAAGGTTTCAGAATATAACCCCAAAAATAATTCTTCAAGTCCTACAGAGGGATTGGACATGACATTGTTCTTGGTTCAATGGTCACAACTCACAAGGTGTTTGGTACACAATCTTTGGATGAGAGTTTTGATCAGGTGAAATGACTTTTACTAGTTACTTCGAAAACTTGAATATATTCGAATTATTTCTCTATTTTAAGTTGATGTAATTTCTGGGTAATGCCAAAAAATAATTATGAAGTATTCACTTTTTGTAAAAAATTACCATCAACTCGTCTTCTTGTTGCACTTTGTGCCATGTTCTTCAAAACAACGATCTTACTTTAAATTTATAACAAAAAAATCCAAAAAATTTACCTTTTAACTTTTATTCTTCTTTGGATGTACAAAGATGGCGAAAATGAAAATTTTGGATTTTTTTGTTATTTATTTATTTATTCCTTTTAAGGTTAAGATCGTATTTTGAATCAAAATTACACAAAGTGCAACAAAAAAGGCAAGCTCATGACAATTTTTCGCACTTATGAAAGAGGAAGGGTACAACTTGCAAAAAGTGAATACCTCAAGGTAGTTTCTTGCAATTATCCCTGTAAAATAACGTGCATTTCTATGCGAGTGCAGACGCTTTCTCAACAGTACAAAACCAGAGCCAAATTCAATGAACTTTATACAATATCCCGTAAATCCTTATCTTTCAAGGAACTCCACCAAAATGTATAGTTGGAGCCAAGGATACAAAAAGATATGTTTAGTGAGAATGACTCTTGATGCCCTTCAATCAAATGGTTATGCCATACAAAAAGAAGCCTGCTTTCTGCATAATCCAGTTCCTGAAAATCGATCAATCTGCAACAACACGAAAAAGAAGAAGAAAAGGTTATTACTATGCCTTGCTTGTGAGCTCAAGTCAAGTGAAAGGCCAACATTGGAGATAGTGTTAACGAGACAAAAACAAGGACTCGGGCAATGTTCAACTAGTTGGAGAGAAATAAGGCTTCAGAGATACTGCTGCAGGAACTTGGAATCTGATCTCACAGACCCAAGTTCAAGTGTTTGACTAGTTGGGCAAGCAAGCGTTGGTCTAAGAGCTCATGATGGTTAATGTAGAAACACTAAGAAGGTGTTTCATGTTGCTCCTTATGTATTTTTAGGATGACTGCAAAAAAGTACCTTGAGATATTCCTTTTTTTGCAACTTGTAGCCCTCTTTTTTGATAATTGCAAAAAAATGCTCTTAACTTGTTTTTTTGTTGCACTTCGTATAAATTTGTTTCAAAATGACGATTTTATCCTGTAATTTTGACTTTTAAAAAATAGCAAGTGAAACCAAAAATCCAAATGTTCATATCCCTTAAATTTCTCGCTCTTTGCAGTACAAAGAGGAATACAATTAAGGGATATTATTTTTAAAATATAGTCATTTTGATACAAAGGTAACAAAAAACAAGTTCATGGCACTTTTTTTGCAATAATTAAAGAAGAGGGCTATAAGTTGCAAAAAAGTAATATCTCACGGTACTTCTTATCACCAATATAAAAGTAAATCCTAATCTAACCTCAAATCTCTCCTAACCTAACCCCTTCCCCACACATGCCCCCAAGCAGATGACTCTATAGGATTCAAACACTAGGCCTCCTACTAGGCAGTGCTCGTCCGGACCAGCCAAGCTACCATAGTGGATAGCTCCACATGTATCTATGCATTACAGCTCCAGAATCAGATTGACATGCAACAATATCAAATGAAACAGACTTCAACACAGCTATTCATGAAAACATACCCAAATTTGTCTACAATTACTAGTTCTCATTGGCCACATAGACATAAACAGAAGCGTAGATATAGATTACCTCAAGCAATGTCAACCAGATACCAATTTCACAATGATGCAGATGGTGTTGAGCAGCATAAGAGGAACTCTCAAGTACTGGGTTGCATAGATGAGACCTATGAGCTGCCCCTTAAATGACTTTGCCTTGCCCCCTGAGAATTCTTGGAAACTCCACCCTCTGGGAGCGAGGAACCGGTCCTCATTCAATATAGCTAATGCATTTCCAAGTAGCAAACAACCTTCTAGTAGTGTCCACAAACCCATTTCCTATCAAATCAAAGATACTACAATAATAAGAACCTAACTTATAAGGTGTTTGTTTCACTGCTCTTCTCAGATCAAATACCAACAAGAAGAAAAAAATTCATGTGCATATACATATCAAATTTTGTTTCTGATCAGCAAGCAAGCGGAGAAATTTTACTCTAGCCAAGCCTAATTCCTAGACCTGCTCCCAACCAGAGGTACCCACTGGGATTCGAACCTCTGACCTCAAGGAAGTGAGAAAGGCCAACCCAAGTAGGCTACATATTAAATTATTGCATTAACAGTTGAGCTCCATCACTCAAGACTGTATGAAACATTGAAAAAACTAAGATTGTGACATCAACCCATTACCAGAAAACAAGAATTTAATAACCCATAAACCCCATTTATATAACTTCGAAGAATTATATACTAAAAAATAGCAATTTGATTCAAATGCCTGATACCATTTTTATCACAACAACAAAAGTAAACCCATTTTATCTCCATTCCCAAGATCTACATTTTTTCAATTATAAAAGCTTCACTTCAAACTTTGCAGGTGTTTGTTTCCTTGCTCTCCTCAAATCAAATACCAACAAGCAGAAAAACAATTCATGTGCATGTACATATCAAATTATTGCATACACCATTGAGCTCCATCACTCAAAACTGTACAAAACATTGAAGAAACTAAGAGTGTGACATCAACCCATTACCAGAAAACAATAGCTTAATCAACCCATAAACCCCATTTATACAACTTTCAAGAATTAAATACAAAAAAAATAGCAATTTGATTCAAATGCCTAATACCATTTTGATCACAACAACAATAACAAACCCAGTTTATTTCCATTCACAAGATCTACATTTTCTCAAACACCAAACAACCTCCAATCAAACGCATGGCCAGTTAAAAAAAAAACTGGGTTTTGCAGAACTGATTCATACAATCAAAACAAGCTCGATGAACAGATCCAGATAAAACCCAGTTACTGGTGAGATCCACAAAACTGTTCAATCCTAAAATATAAATGGTTTAATAATCGAAAAACCTGCTAAAATGTCAGAAATTTGATAGCAGCAACTGTGAGCTCACGAGCCAGATTTGGAGCGACGACGATGATTTGAGCAGAGCGTCGCGTGTGTGCCTCAATTTAGCAACAGAGCAAATCTGTAAGGGAGCGTTTGGCTTTTGCGAAATAAAGCTTTTCCATTTCTTATCTGTTTCCCAAAATACCCTCATAATTGACCACTAATGACTACTGTACCCTTCATTTGCTCAACACCCCCAAATCCACGCCATTGCTGAGGTCTGAAGAGCGTCTCCGTCGCTCCTCTGCTATCCGATCTCACCCACCGGCCGTCGGAAGCTGCCGGAGAGGCATCGGAGACTTTTGGACGGTGCATCATGTCGAGGATCAGGGACAGAACTGAGGATTTCAAGGATGCTGTGCGGCACTCGGCCGTTTCTATGGGCTACGACGAGGTCTGGTTTGCTATTTAACTTCATTTTCGTTTTCAATTATGGAGATCGTGAAGCGATCACGTCGTGAAGAGATTAATTATGAGTGATTTTGGGGTTCGATGTGTTTTGTGAAATGGTGTTTAGGTCGACATTGAATCAGAGTAATAGTTTTGGTTAGAATCTGATGATGAGGTTCATGGATCTTGATGTTGTGACTTAGTGATTGTGTTCTCAATTGATGGACAGTTCGATTCTGTGGTTTCTTTGGTTTTTGTTGTTCTTAGTTTTCTGCAAATAATTAGGATATACTTAAGAAAATCACCAATGGGATTAGCTCACTAGAGGAGGAGAATCCGGCCGATTCGCCCAGCATCACTCAATGCAGGAGGCGATTAGCCAGGAAAATCCGGACGAATAGCCATGTGTCGTGTGGCAAGTGGCCAAAGGCCTGCGAATTGAGCCGGTGATGAATCCTTCACCCAAAGATGGGCGGTTCGCCAAAAAAAACTTTTCACAATTCGCCCTGCGTTGTAGCTGCCCTAATTTTGAATTCAATAAAATCAAGGCTAAAAAGACCATGTAGTTGCTAGTTTCAAAATTATATATTTTTTTTATGCCTTCCTGTTGTTTTTTACTCATAGTTTTTTTTGTTGTTCTCTTGACAGTCTAAGTTGGCTTCTATTATGGCTTCATTCATAATTCACAAACCCCGACAAAGATCGCCCTTCACCAGAGCTGCACTGAAGACGGTACTGTATATTTTGTGAAGTTATTTGGTCGGTGTCATGGATGAAGTTTGTCAAACATATTTGATTCTTATTGAAGTTATGTGTGTATAAGAAATGATAAAACTTATGCTGTATGTATCCATATTTAGTCTGCCTACAATAATCCCGCTTCTTTCCAAAAATGTATCGTTAGCTAGAAAGCATTGGAGCTCTGGAGCAGTTTATGCTGAAGCATAAGAAAGATTATGTGGATCTTCACCGCACCACTGAGCAAGAGAGAGATAGCATTGAACAGGAAGTAAGTACTGGAACTTATACTGTAGAGGCAATCTTTTTCTATAGTTGGAAGACATTTTTTTTTCATTTACAAATGACCCACCAAGTTATAGTCACTTGAACACTTTATAGTGGCAAATAGAATTTTCCTAATGTGGTATATTTAAGCTTACTTTTTATGTGAACGGGTCTGGATTCTATAGGCATTGAAGATCAGTAGTGTTATGAATTGATGGTATTTATTACTTCTTCATCCAAATCTTTTCAAGATGTATTACCCATCCTGGTCGGTATTTAGTAGAATCGATATGTTTTTTTTCAATGCGAAGTTAAATTCAGAATTAAATGTTGGTTAGTAAGGTAGATAACACCTCGGTTTACATAGCAGATGCCTGATTGTGTTTATTATTACTCTTGAGATTGTATTAACAATTATTTTCTAATTTCTGAACATGTTTAAATTATCATATGATTTCAAGTGTATTGTTGTAAATGAATCATGCAATGGAATGCAATTTACTGATTCAAACCTGTTTAGGTTACTGCCTTTATCAAAGTGTGCAAAGAGCAAATTGACATTCTAAAAAATAGCATAAATGAGGAAGAAGTGAACTCAAAGGGCTGGCTTGGCATCAAGGCTGATAAGACAAATGCTGATACTATCGCACACAAACATGGAGTGGTATGACTTTGTCTCTTTCTTATGATTCCAAATATTTAATTGTGTATATATATTTGTTCACCGTTCTATTTTATGGTATGTTGATGCTCCTTGGACTGATGCATTGATAGGAAGAAACCTGGTAAAACTCTTGTATAGGTTCTTCAGTTTATCGATAAAGATTTGATCCAAGACCTGTATCATGTAGCCAAGGTCCTAGTTTGGATTTGAATCAGATTTCAGACCTTGCAACCTCTAGAGTGTAGGTTTAGATAAGGTCTTGAAGATATCTTGTTGCCAAGATCCTCCATCCTGCCAAACTCTGTCAATTCATAGAGGAACTATACTTTGCTTCATGATGATATATATTTTTCGTGAAACGGAATGAATTAATTTCATATTAATTATCTGTTATTAACCATCCCGATGAACAGGTTTTGATTTTGAGTGAGAAGCTTCATTCAGTCACATCACATTTTGATCAGCTTAGAGCAATTCGCTTCCAAGATGCCATCAACAGAGCGATGCCAAGAAGAAAACTTAATAAGGTTGCCAATTCAAAGGCAACAGATACATCTTTGTCAAACAACAACTACTCGGAGATCAAGGAGCCTGATGTATTTCATCCCGAGTCTGTCAGTGTTCAACAGCAACTCTTGGATGATGAAACACGTGCTCTTCAGGTTAAGTTTTTTTTATCAGCAATTATATAAATGCAGGGATAATTGCAAAAAAGCACCCTGATTTATTCACGTTTAGCAACTTGTAGTAGCCCTCTTTGATAAGTGCAAAAAAGTCCCTTGAACTTGTCTTGTTGCACTTTGTATAAATTTGTTTCAAAATGATGATTTTAGCCTTGGAAATCTAAATTTTAAAATAGTAATTAATATAATAAAAAAATCCAAATTTTCATATCCCTTAAATTTCTTACTCTTTGTACAAATTGTAAGGGTAAGATTTTAATTTTTACACAAATTGCAACAAAAGGCAAGTTCGTGGTACTTTTTTTTTTTTTTGTAATTATCCATTTAAATGTATCCAGAGTTGGGCTCAAGACCACCCCTTATGTAGAAGGGCGATCAATTTTTGCCACTTCACCCGACTAGAGTTGGTTAGAGATCAAATAGGCCCAACCGAAGTTGGAGAGAAAAGGCTGCAAAGATACCGCAGCTGAGACTCGAACCCTGGTTTCATGGACCCAAATTCAACATTTGATTCATTGAAGCGAACCATGTCTGATTTTGAGGTCCATTAAAGTTCTGACATCCAAGCTTGTCGGGCCTCTATACATGTTCTTGCAGGTAGAGTTGACAAGTCTTTTAGATTCAGTACAACAAACCGAAACTAAGATGGTGGAAATGTCTGCACTCAATCATCTCATGTCCACTCACGTACTGCAACAAGCACAACAGATAGAGTATCTATACGATCAGGTCAGAAATTAGTTTTATGATTATGAATGATATTTTCCATATACTGTATATATATGTGATGGTTCTGGAATTTAGTAAACAAAACAAGTAAGTAACGATTTTTTTTTGTTCTTCCTTGTACAGGCTGTTGAAGCTACGAAAAATGTGGATCTTGGTAACAAAGAACTGTCCCAAGCTATACAAAGGAATAGCAGTAGCAGGACCTTCCTCTTGCTTTTCCTTTTTGTACTTACATTTTCAATCCTCTTTCTGGATTGGTATAGTTGAACTTTTGATTTATGTCTGTTTAATGTTAATACTCGTACGATCGAAGATTTTGTTATAGTTTTACTTGTCTGATCAAGCAATCTAGTTTTTAGATCCTCAATTATTGCAAAGAATCGATTAATCAAAGATAAACAAATGTTTGATAAAGCGAATGAATTGCATATAGTTATCGTGTATTGTACGTCTTTTACACATCATTATTTCCAATTTTAAAATGTTATCTAAACTTCCAAAAAACAGAAATGAACTCATTTTTTTATGAAAATTCTTTGATCCGGATGTCTTTAATAGTTATGAAGTCTTTATTTGGATTGGGTCAAGGATATTTTTGTATTTCTTGACAAAAATAGCTATATTAATTTTTTTGAAGTATGCAATCGCAAATATCGTTTAAAAATTATATACAAGAGGTGTATATTATGCAATAACTTAATTCAATTAACCCATAAATAAATAAAATAGTCGACAAAATAAGCGGAGGTTTTGTGGGTCTAGCAGAGAACTTTTGTTTTTAATATACGGATGAAATTTCATTGATACAGAAATAGAAAGGTCACAAAGATCGTATACGCATCAAGCAAATAGTAGTATTACATACTCTAGAATAGCTAGACAATAAAATAACAAACTTCATATCGAAATTATGCAACATAATACGCACAAACAATACGATAAACGTGCACACCACACCTACGATATATATCGTTATTTGCACATATTCGAACTTAAAACCTCTCATATAACAGGTGAAACCTTAGTCAATACATTATTATTATTTAATTTCATATAATATATTGAAAATATGAATTATCACATATATTAAATATATATATTTTTCTTTTTTTATGTATTAATCTAATCGAATCAAATTCAATTATTTTAGGTCAATCCAAATAACATAATCAAATTAATCATTTGTTTATTTCCAATAGAATTACTCCAAACACTCCTATAGACGCTTATTGTGGTCTATGAACTCGAAGCCTTCAGTTATATATGACTAAGTAGGGTGTTAGGTCACCTCTTTGCAGCCGTCTCCCCCAAACTCCTCCAAACCCTAGCGAGCTTCAATTTCCGATCGAAAATGGTGAAGGGTCGCCAAGGAGAGCGTGTCAGGTACCTCGATCCATCTCCATCTTCTCCAAAAACCTGATTGATTTCCAATTTACATTACGGTTTAGTGTTGATTCCTGTACATTTTCTCCTCGATTCTCACTCGATCTCTCGCTTTCTGTGCAGACTCTACGTCAGAGGAACAGTCCTCGGCTACAAGAGGGAACGAAACCCGTAGATTAGAAGTATCTGTTTGGTTACTAGGAATCTAGGTAGGAAAATGACCAATTTTGATTTTTGATTTGGTTTTAGGTCGAAGTCGAACCAGTACCCGAACACTTCATTGATCCAGATCGAGGGAGTGAACACCAAGGAGGATGTGGCGTGGTATGCTGGGAAGCGCATGGCCTACATCTACAAGGCTAGTGTGAAGAGGAACGGGTCTCACTACCGTTGCATTTGGGGGAAAGTGACGAGGCCTCATGGGAACAGTGGCGTTGTCAGAGCCAAGTTCAAGTCTAATCTGCCTCCCAGATCAATGGTATTGTAGAGGAATCAAGTCTTCGTGTTTCTCAATTTGTGTACTTGGTGTTTGGGTTTTGATTGTCTTGAGTGTTTGAATTGACCACAGGGAGCTAAGGTCAGAGTGTTCATGTATCCCAGCAACATATAAGGTATATATTTGCACTCAAGTATTTATTTTTGAACAATATGCTACTTTTATTTGCTGGCGATCCGTTGTTTGGTTTAAGCTAAATAGGTAATTGTTTTAGTTTTAAAATCTAATTTATATAACCTGGTGTCTTGGTTTTCAGATTTAAGAGTGCCTTCAAATAATTAAAGAAATTTTGTTTATTATGTGAGCAATGTCATGTTTTTTTTTAGGGAAAACGTTGTTTCCTAGCCCTCTGTGACCTTTCATTAGGATTTCCTAACCGTCCTCGACTTTTTGTCACAGATCCTAACACAAAAGGTATTTTTTTAAACAAAAAGTAACCTAAAAGGTGGTATTTTGTCACAGATCCTAACCCGGTTTAAAATAATTAATTATGCAAGTTTTGTAAAAATAACCACCTTCTGTGTTAGGATCTGTGACAAAAGGTTGAGGATGGTTAGGAATTGTAAATGACCTTTCCGACTAGGCTAGGAATCGACGTTATCCTTTTTTTTTATCAAACCATGGGGTCGAAGTTTATAGCTGACAGTTTTTTGTTTTTGTTTAAGCAAGTGCTTGCTTCCCGCTATTCTTCATTCGTGTACTAGTTTATTTTAACATATTGAGAAATGGTTCGTTGTTCATAAGTTTGTATTCAACCCTTAGACTTCACGGAGAATCAATACTTTGGTCTTGGTTAGTTATTTGTCATCCAAATTTTTTTGGTGGAAAACTGTAGAATAAGCCGGTTTTGTGTGCTGTCCGATAATCATTGCCCTCAGTGTGCCAATTTCAATAAGAACATGTATATTGTTGTTTGATATGCTGTAGTGGAATGTCTGATAAGAAGAAGAAACAATTTTACCAAACATCAGTATTTTAAACAGTTGTATGACGCTGCTATGATGTTTAGTGGTGGATGCTTAGTAATTTAGTTGATGTATTCTAAATCTGTTATGAATACATGGCTGGTTGTTTCGGTATGCACTGATCGTGATTGGATTTCATGCTGATGTTGATTTGTCATTGCAGTGACTTGGGACATGAAATGGTGGAATCAACATCAAGGACTCGAACGGTTTCTACACATTTTGATGAGTTAGTTTTACGTGTCTTTATGGAGTTGATTAGTTTTTGTTTATCTGTAATGGTGGATGGATGGACATCCCTTAGATTTAAATCCAATTTATCACCCATAATTTTATCGTTTTTGCTTCTGCCATACATTCTGAAATTGGCCCTTTATCGTATCAAATTTATCCCGTCTTTTGTTCTATGTTTGTTCGCTTGTCCTTGTCTTCAGAGGTAACGATATAAGAACTTATAATGCTTTGTTGCCTAAAACAGGATAAAATCCATCTTGTTAATCCATGCTGTGCTGTTCTGTGAATCTATTTATAGGTTATTTGGAGATGAAGTGTGGACTAAACAATATAAAATCTCAAGTAACATACTTTCCTTTTATAGTTGAAATTAAATTCATCTAATTTTAAATCTTTGATCACCTTATAAGTTATTCAAAAGTTAATTGAAAGATGTTTCTTAAATTTAATGCATCAAATTTTAAATCTTTGATCACCTTGTAAGTTATTCAAAAGTTAATTCGAAGATGTTTCTTATAAGTTATTTAGAAGATCCCTTGAGACGTTTGATAGAGGCTCTCTTTTTCCTCTAATGCATTAATGACTTACAATTTTTAAGTTTCTAATTGCGGATACATTCACACCCTAAAATTAAAACATGAATAATATTATCGAAGTATATAAAATACGGAATTTATGTCCCGATAATATTATCATATGGTTCAAAAAATCATTTCTCTTCTCATTTAAATACGATGTAATTTTTTTTATGAGAGATGTTAATTTCATTGAAAAGCTCATGTTGTGGGTTGGATTTGGCATTACATGGTATCAGTGCAGGTTTGGTCCAGAGTCCGTTTGTCACCTCCATTCTATGGTCTTCGGCCATAAGCAGATGTCCAGTCTTGCTATGATCCACGTGTAGATGTCTCCTCCTACACGTGAGGGAGAATGTTAAAGTATATGTCCCACATTAGAAGTGTATGGATGAATTGTCCACTTGATGAGCATATTGATGCCCCTACCAATCAGTTCGAGCTTTTGGGTTGGATTGAGCATTTACATGCCCTAAAATATAGTAAAGTACATATTGACAATAACTAGACACATAACGAGTTTTCCTAACAAACCAATCAGATGTTCGGATTGCTGACCTAACAACATACTTAGTTTGACATACTTGAGATACTTTATGATGGATCAACACTCTTCAATGATGCGGTCCATCGAAGAGTAGGATTGGTTGACCCCGTGAACGAGGCCCACTAGATAACAAGCATCATTCTGAATAACGACATGTGCCTTTCATGTGGTTTTTGTCCATTTGAACACCTCTCGAATCGCAGAAACCTCTACAAAATCTACTGGATGCAAATTGGGGAGAACCCGGTTTTGCCCATCCATTGCTCGACCTCGGTCATTTCTACATATCATCCTCGAACAACCTAGGCGGTATGCCGATATGAAATCACAATTGCATTAATAAAAATAAAATTAGTTAAATTAAAACTTTGAATTATTTAAATTCACATGAAATCTCTGAAAAAGAATCTAAAATCTTCAGAGAATTAATAAAACATAAAAGAATTATTCAGTCAATGGTATAAGTTTAATATAAAAATCATAAATGAAACGAGTTTCCATACGCGTTTACTTCTATTCTCTCTTTAAAGCTCTCTCTCTGCTCAGTGCCTTTATCGAAGTGCTCAAAGCCAGCCTATCATCTCACCACATTCCTCGCCGGCCGCCGGCGATCTTCCCCCGTCTCCGCCGCCGGATTGCCCGCGCCGACACTCTCCACCGACAACTCCATCTCACACCTTCTGATTCAATTCACACTGATTTGATTTCACCATTTCGCTTCTGAATCGAGAGAATTGCGAAGCGACGATGAGATGAGACTGACCCAGATCCATGGAAGACTTGGACGACCCCAACTCTCTTCTTAATCCGTCTCCTTTACCAGATTCGCCACTGCCCAGATCTCCGTTCCTCGCCCAAACCCTAACAGATCCGAATCTGAGGTCTTAGATCGGTACC